>CAUYON010163205.1:0-10217 GCA_963573935.1 Arctocebus calabarensis | reverse complement strand
AAACGAAATTCCCCCCCAGTCTGAGCCCACTCCCCCCAGCTCTGCTTCGTTAGGGTCTTCATTCTTTTCTTTTTTTTTTTTTTTTTTTGCAGTTTTGGCCAGGGCTGGGCTTGAACCTGCCACCCCCGGTCTATGGGGCTGGTGCCCTACTCCTTGAGCCACACATGCCACCCAGCCCTTATTCTTTATAAACTGTAAATTGTTCTAGAAATCAATGTTATTCTTGTTCTCATTTATTCCTCTAAATAGTCTTGTGTAGCAAGCAGAGCAATACCTCTCTCCACATTTGACTAAAGATACTGACGCTCAGAGATATGAATTGATTTCTATGATGATGAAGTCTGAACCCCATTTTTGTTAATTGAATGAAGCTTGATTCCAGCCTGAGTTTTGAGATCTGACCTTGGTTATAGGCTGAGCCTTGATCCTGGCCTGATGTTTGATTCAGGCTGAACTAATGCTGGTTATAGACTAAACCTTGATCCCCACTTAAGTCTAAGCCCTGATCTTGATCTCTGAGTTCTGATAAACAGAGGGGCCCTTTTGAATTATCTAGACGCCTCTGAAGGTGTCCATTGGGCTCCAGAGAGGTGCAAATGGATAATGCTGATTCCCAGGCCCAGAGCACTGTCATCACAGAGGACAGGGCTTTCTTCCTTGTATCCCTGGTTGTGGTTCATTTAGACCTTGCAAAGTGAGGGAGAGAACAAATCAAGTCCATGGACCCCGGCAGAGAGCGCCAAGAGGATGTCCAAAGAAACCGGAGAACACACAGCCTGCTCCCCTAGTAATTTTCCCAACCCAGACAGCTGTAATGGGGAAAGTATTGAAATTTAAATCAAGGCCCAGCCTAACCTCTCGCCCGCCCAGCCACAGCCCGCTTGTAATCTCAGGCTGGCTATCTCCTCCTGGGGAGAACGACAAACTGACTCAGGAAAAGTGATAAATTTTCAATTTTATTTTAAAATATACCAGATGGGAGATTTTATTGGAGCCATAAATATGTCAAGAGCAATGTTGGTGTGTGATGGGCGATGCCCCTCCTTGGGGCCTCTCTCCCTGTTTAGAAATTCCATCAGATTCTTAATAAGAGGCTCCAGTTCGACTGCAGCAAAATACTCTCTATATTAAAGCAATTGAATTTCCATTTGCCAGACATCTTGTGCTTTAAGCTTCCAGGTTCCAAGGGTGTGGGGTTGCTAAGCCGATTCTAAATGAACCTAAACTAATAACTGCACAGCACGCTGGGGGCTGTGAAAGAGTGGGAGGGGAGGACAGAGGAAGGGAGGGAGGGGAGGGGAAGGGAGAAGAGGCCACCAATCATAGGCCTGGGCAGGGAGGGGAGGGACCCTTCACCTCTCCAGTACCTGCCAGCCTGAGATTAAACGCCCTCAGATGCCAGCTGCATCTGTTCACAAAGGAGAAACTAAGGCCCAGGTGGGGTTATGTAACTGGGATTCTGGTCCCTCTTCCCTCATCTCTGCTTTTGTTAGTGTCTTCATTGACTTGATACTATGTTGGCCTTGGTGGGGGGGGCACTGCAGAGACTCAGGGCTTGTGGGGGATGGGGCTACCCTCCGCCCCCAAGACTCTCCACTGCCTGAGCACACACCTTCAGAAGGCCCTGCTCCTGCCCTGGAGATTTGCCTCATCTGCCCTGGCCTGTGCCATCTTCTCTCCTCTGTTGAGTTGTTCTTTGCTCCTGCAGATGCCAGACCTTCCCTCAGCCTCAAGTATGTAGGCCCAGAGAATGGCTCAGATCATGAGCTCAAGGACAGAGGTCCCAAAGGTGGAGATGCCAACTCCAAGGGGAGGCACAGCACAGGAATGCAGTTTTTCTAGAATGATCCCTGGCTTGTAGGTATGTGTAGGTAATGCCTATCCATAACCTATCCACTCACTCTGCACTTCAGCCAGGCCTAGGTGGCACCTGCCCAGATTTGATACAGACAATGCCCTGGGGGTGTGGGCTCAAGCCTCAGCAAGAATAACAGCTCTGCAAGGGGCAAGCCTCCATTCTTAAAAGCAGATATGCATCTGAATAGCAACAGCAAACAAAAATAATGATTATATTGCTACTTATACTCCAAAATATTTGAGGGCCTAAATGAGAAAATTCCATGAAAATTGTTTGGCATAATTCTGGCCCCTGATGAGTGCTCCCCAAAGGTTAGCTATTATTATTCGTTTGTTATTCTGATTGTCACTACCAGCCTGGCTGCTCCCAGTATGCACTATGCCTCCGTGGGTCTCTGGCTCCCAGGCTATGTGGCACTGGATTCCCCACAGTGCTGAGTTAAATAGTTAGAATCTTCCATCTGTTGGAGAAGACATAGACTCTGGAGGCAGAGTAGATTCAAATCCTGGCTTTCACTTCCTTGCTGTGTCCTCTGTGACCTCTCTGAGTCTTAACTTCCTCATCTGAGAAATGGGTGAATGGTAATTTCCCTGCCTTCTTTGCAAGACTGTGGTGAGAAGCTGGGGAATACTTTCCTAAACTGGACTCTTCCTGCTTTCTCACGTCTGTTTGATCAAACTCCCAACCCTGTCAACCTGGGTCTTTCTTAGTGGCCCAACTGCCTGAGGCCCAGGCAGGTCCTGAGCTGTCACCAGCTGCCCCTGCCTCCCCCACCTACAGCCTGATTGTGAATGCCCAGGGAGCTGAGTGCTGCCCACCAGGGCCCAGCTGCTGAGAGTAGACCCACAGACAAGATCACGGCAATGACCGTCCTGGTTGCATAAAGGATGCTGGTACTAGTGATCTGATAATGTGGCCAGAGGGTGCAGACACGTGGAATCGAGTGACAGAGCTCAGGGCCAGCCCCAGCCACCCTACCTCATTTACAGCGATGGTGACTACCTCATTTACAGCGATGATGCTTTCAGCCTCTGGATGGAGATGTGTGCTTCTCTTTGAGGAGAAGGTCCATAGTTATCACCATCTTCTTAAAAGCTTCAGACCCCAAAACAGTTCAGAATTAGGAGCTCAATTCTCCAACCGGGGTCTGCCTCCCTTAGGCACACACACCTACCCAGTGGGGAGAAGGTGTGGGAAGGGTGCAAGCACATTGGAAAGCTCCCATATCCTGACTCTTGGGCAGGACAGTGAGCTCCCCAAGGTTACGGAGAGAACTGTGAGATGAAACCCTCTTACACAGTGCCAGACTCACCACAGTGCTCAGTAAAGGGCCGACTCTGGGTCGTCCTACCCTTGGACAAGCTCCCATCCCTCTGCTGGCCTCCATCGTCCCTGCCAGCTCTGCAGTTCTCTGCTTCTGGGTGGGTTCCACCTTCTTTTATTAGGAAGAGCCAAGGACAGTCTGATGGTTCAAAGCTGAAGAGTGAAGGTGGTTCCTTCCCACGGACCCAGCAACATCTGCATCAGGCCAACCTTTCCAGAGAGCTTACCATGTCCCCAGCACAGAAGCACCTGTTCGTGGGCCTTGATCTGCTTTGTCCTCCACTTTAGAGATGGAGCAAGTGAGCATCTGGGAGGTCGGATGAGTCTATCAAGCACTGAGGTCAGACAGCCTGTATGTGGGGGCTGGATAGGGCAGAGCGCAGCAGGGCAGTCCCATGGCTAGGCCAGCTGCCAAGCCCTTTGCCAGAAATCACCTCTTGTGATGCTGTGCTCCCAGGAGGGAGGCACAGAGGCTGTTGGGAAGCCTAAGGTCCAAGAGTTGGAGTGACCAGATCAAGGCGACAGAACAGAGGTGAATCTCCATTTCCTGGTCCCTAAGCAAACAAGTGTCATGATTACTCTGCTGTAAGATGTGCTCAAACCCATCCACTCTTTCATCCCACAGGAATGTGTTTATAGGCACTGCTGCAGGGGGATTCAGTGTTGAAGAAAGTAAACAACAATCCCTGCCCTCCCAGAGTTTATATTCTAATGGAGAAGAAAGAGAAAAACAATGAAACTAAGTCACAAACAGCCAGACAGAGATAATGTGGAATGCAGCAGAGCAGGGGCAGGGGCAGGGGGTGGGGTGGGGCAGGATGAGGCAGTTTAGGGCCTTTTAGGGCAGGTCCAGCAAGAAGATGAAAATCAAGCAGAGACTGGAGGGGCTCAAGAAATGAGCCAGCCACATGAGTTGGCCCTGGGGAGAAGCACGTCAGCAGAACAGTCACCAGTGCAAGGGCCTGGAGGTCACAATGGGACTGGCGTGCTTGAGGACAGCGTGGCTGGAGCAAGGATGCAGAGGATGAGTGGGAGGCAATGAGGTGGGAAAGGTGATGGGGAGAAAGGAACAGATTGTGGCATTAAAATGTCACAGGCTGGGCACCGTGGCTCACGCCTGTAATCCTACCACTCTGGCAGGCTGAGGCAGGTTAATTGCCTGAGCTCACTGGTTTGAGACCAGCCTGAGCTAGAGCGAGACCCCACCTCTAAAAATAGCTGGGTGTGGTGGCGGGCACCTGTAGTCCCAGCTACTTGGGAGGCTGAGGCAAGAGAATCACTTGAGCCCAAGAGTTTGAAGTTGCTGTGAGTTATGATACCATAGCACTCTACTGAGGGACGACAAAGTGAGACTCTGTCTCAAAAAATAATAATTATTAAAAATAAATAAATAAATAAAATGTCACTGGCCGCAGTGCACGGTGGCTCGTGTCTGCAATCCTAACACTCTGGAAGGCTGAGGCAGGAGGATTGCTTGAGCTCAGGAGTTTGAAACCAGTCTGAGTAAGATCAAGACCCTGTCTCTAGCCAAGCAAGATGGCTCACACCTGTAATCCCAGCACTCTGGGAAGCCAAGGCAGGTGGATTGCCTGAACTCATGGGTTTGAGATCAACTTGAGCAAGACCGAGACCCCGTCTCAAAAAATAGCCAGGCATTATGGTGGGCTCCTATAGTCCCAGCTACTAGGGAGGCTGAGGCAAGAGATTTGCTTGTGTCCAGGAGTTTGAGGTTGCTGTGAGCTATTGATGCCATAGCACTCTATCCAGGCCGACCAAATGAGACTCTGTCTCAAAAAATAAATTAATTAATAAATTAAATATCACTGGAAGATGGGGTTAATCCGAAGGCCTCACAGATGATGGAGCCACACAGATCAGAGTGTGAGGGGACATTATCCTCTCATCTCCCCTGGAAAAACCTTTCTTCCCTGTCTGTCCACTCCCACCCCACGCATCCCCTCCCCTAGCTCTGCCTGTGGTATTCCCAGGGGGGCCAGGCCAGGCTGGGTGAAGCGGGAAGGTCAGATTCTCCTATGCAGCCTTTCCCAGTCTCTGAGCCCACTGGCTGCAAGTCGGTGTGGGTTTTGCAGCTGCCAAGCCCTGCAGGGGCACTAAAAACCATTATCGACAGACAAAAGGCCTGTTGAGGCCCACTAGGCTGCCATGGAAGCATGCAGCTAGGTTGTCTGCAATTTAATAAAGGGCCTTCAAGCCCAGCTATAACCATCCTACTCTCTAGATCACTCACCTGAAGAAATGCAGGCCTAGGGTCTTGTCCATGGTCATAGAGCAACTCAAGACCAATGCTCTGGTAATCTCCAGAAAAGAGAAGCCTCCTGTGCCCACAGAGTGGGGGGCCAGCGACAGCCCAGAGAAGGGGGCCAGCGACAGCGCAGAGAAGGCTGCCACCTGCAGCCCAGTAATACAGACGGGCTGCAGACAGACTAGGTCAGTGTCTCTCAACCTGTGGTTCGTGACCCCTAAGACCAATCAGAAAACACATCCTGCATACCAGATGTTCACATTACGATTCATAGCAGTAGTAAAATTATGGTTATGAAGTACATTGAAAATAATTTTATGGTTGGGGGTCTCCACAACTATATTAAAGGGTAAAGGGTCGAGGCATTAGGAAAGTTGAGAACCACTAGGCTACGTGGACACTGAAAACCCCTGCAGGTGAGCTCGGAGCCAGTGAGTTCTGGAGTCGAGGGACTCCTCATCTTATGCTGTGTCCTTGTGGAGGAGTGTCTTAACCTTCCTAAACCCCACTTCTTTTATTTATATCATGAGCATTATTGTACTTCTTTCTCCAGATTGCTGTGAAGATGTCAGGGAAAGATTGTCGCCTTGTCCCATCCTAGGGTTCAGCCCAGTCAGTGCCAGACACTGCTGGGAGTTCTTTCCTGCATCCCCAGCCTGGCCTTGCCAAGTACTGGCTATGTGGCATTGGTTTAGTTACTTAACCTCTCTGAACCTCATTTCCTCAGCTGCAACATGAGGGTAATACTAGCCCTTCTTTATCAGGTTGTTTCAAGGATGAAATGAGTTCACCTACCTGAAGCTCTTAGGCTAATACGTGGCTTAGGCTAAGTGTGCTGAGCAGGTTTATCCCAGCACAACTCTACGGGGCGCCTTTCACAGAGACATGCAGTGCACAATCTCCCCACCCTGACTGTTTTGCCTTCCTCCCACTGCTGTCTCTCGAGAGAGAATGGATGGGTGGGAAGCTGCCAGGTGGTGCCTTGGGCCTGGATCCCCAGAACGGTGCTGGTCCCTGAGCGGAGGTTGTCCTCCTCCCCACCGATCGCAGGACCTCCGAGGCAGCCGATCAGACTGGCGCTTTTAACAGCTTTTTAATGTGATAGAGTTGGCTGAGTCTGGAGAGTGGAGGCCCGTCAGAAGCTTTCAAGGGCAGCTGGCATCAGCCTGACCTTGAAGCCTGTCCTCCTCCCAGGGAACAGCCCAGGGGCTGCCATAACAAAGAAGATGATGGTGGTTGCCATCGGGAAGGCCCTGAGCAGAGCTCAGGCTAATATATTTAAAAAAAACAGCAATGAAGAGGCGTTAAATGGATTAAAGAGGCAGGTGGCCAGAGGGGAGGAGGGGCAAAGCCGTGCCAGGGACAGCAGCAGAGATCTCCTCCTCTGAGAGGCTTCACGTGGGCTTCTCCTTCCTCATCACATGCCAGAACTATCTCCCCAGTGGAAAGGCCACGAAGATAAATGACTTCCCCTTCATCTCAGTCTCCTCAGCAGGACAGCTCTGCTTCCTTTGTCCTGCAGATTAGTAAAAATCAGGGTCACCTCCCTGAGAGATGGCTCAATTATCGGCTCCCCTCACAGTGAATGCAGGGCCACAGGAGTAGGGTGAGCCTTGCAAAGTGAGGCCACCCCACACACCCCTAACACTGCCTCAGCACTCCCTAGAAGGCCCAGGAATTCTCTGAGGAGGGCTTAGGGACTGTGCCAGCCTCCCCAGTCCTCTGCCACAGCCCCGGTGACAGCAGGCATGTCTGGGCAAGCTGGGGCCTCGCATGGCTATATGCGGTGAGCACCCTGCCAATCTCATGGCTCTTCTACTCCTCCGACCCTTTGTAAGGGGGACATCACTCTGTTTGACAGACGGGGACACTGAGGCACAGCAAGCCTGAGCTCAGGCTGTTCAGCTCAGGCAGGGGAGCTGGAATTCAAATCCATGCTCTGGTTCCCAGACCTGGACACAGCAGGGCCAGCACAGGGAGGAGTCTGGTGCCCCGCTCAGCAGTGGGTCAGGTTCTCAGGGACCGGCTGGGCTCCTCCAGCAGACAGGCCATGGAGGGGACCCCAGAGAGAACAAGAGCAGGGGTGGGCCCCTTCCCAATGAACTTCCCTCTGCTCAGATCCTGGGCTGTGGCCAAGCCCCTTCTGTTACATATACCCCGCCCCAGCCCAGAGAGAAGTCATGGGAAAGTCAGGGCTTTCCGGCACCCCTAAGTGTCCAGAGAAGCCCAAAGGGACGAAGGAATCTTAAGCCCACTGGCGATGCCCTGAGCTGGGAACCAGATGCCCTTGTCCAGTCCCAGCTCTACCATGGGCTAGGAGAAGCCTTGGACTAGCTCCTGCCTCTCTCTGTCCTCAGTTTCCCCATCTGCGAGGTAAGAGGCAAGGAGTCTGGACTAGAAGATCCCTCTGGCCTGCACCCTAGAGGATCTGGCCGCCCTCTCACTCTAACCCAGGCCAGGTAGAGGCTGGAGAAGCAAGAACTGAGCCTACAGTCCTGCGGCTGGAATTCGGGGACGGACTGCAGCCGAACTTTCCCACAGACGCAGCCCCCAGAGCAGGCCCTGCAGTTCCTTCCCACTTCTGCCCTTCCAAGGGGAAACCACAGTGCTAGAGGAGCCAGGCAGAAAGTAAACAGAAAGCAAAGTCCCCAGGACCCCGAGGCCCTGGGCCCAGCGGGGGCAGCTCTCCGGAAAGCAGCTCTGACCAGAGCAGATTCCTGCCGGGCCTGTCCAGACTGGCCTGGAGCCCAGGGAGGAGCCGCTGTCTCCCTGCCCCCCGCTCAGATCAGAGAAAATGCTCCGCCTGGGTTGAGACCTGCCATGGTCTTAGCCCTGCTGCTGACTCCCTTGATGGGGCAAATCCCTCCCCTTCCTTGGCCTCACCCGCCCATCTGAACAATGGACACGGTGCATCAGCTGCTTTCTGAGGGCCTCCCCAAGTGCTGAGAGTTTGATTCTAGAACATGCCACAAGGTGGTCAGTTGAAGTAGAGGAGAAGGGAAGGGGCATCTGTCTGGAGGAACCCATGTGAGCATTTAGCCCTGGCCTTCCCCTCCCCCTCCACTTACAACTTGGCCTTCTCCTCCCCCTTACACTTACAACTTGTAGCAGAGGAGATGAGGCTTTTCTCAGGGGGGGATTCAGGGTCTCCCAGGCAAATAGCGGCCCCCAGGGTTCTGAGCCGAGGCTCACTCACTTTTTATATACCCCTATCCAGGGTGAGGAGGCCCAGGCAGGCCCTGGCAAGTGCTAGCCAGGCTGGGCAAGGGAGGGCAGTGTAGTGGGGGCCCCCACCACCCTGACCAGGCCCCTGTCATGGGTCTGTCTTCTGGCAGGTGGAGGGGGAGTGAAGGGGGAGTGAAGGCGGAACTTGTTCTCCCTCTCTGGCCCCTTTATGACATCCTCTGTCCAAGAGGCTTCTTTCCCACTCCCCTCCAGTGTTACAAAGCCGGTCGTCTACACTGTGCTGTAGCCCCACTGAGTCTGAGAGATGGGCAAAGGCCTCTCTCTCCTGGGACCCACATCCCACCCAAGGCTCAAAGCCCCTTTGGCTGGACTCTAACATACCCCTCTCTGCATGGGGCCTGAACTCACGTCCCTGAGACTAGTCAAGGCTAATTACACCCCAGACAGACCCAGACTACCCCCGCATGCCAAGTTGCTCTCCAGAGGGGCTGTAAAAAGCTTTCAGACTTGTCCTGTAACAAAGGACCCTCACGCAAAGAGACGTCCAGACCTGCTGGAGTCCGGCTTTGAGCTGTAGCTGAGACCTATCTCACCCTCCCACTCTTCTCTGTCCAAATGAAAAGGCCCTTGGGCAGTGGCTGGCCCCAGCTCCCCCTCAGCAGGACCCTCTTCTGGGATTGGGAGGCAAGAAAAACCCTGCAGGGAGTGGACAGGCCAGGCCTTCCACTAGCCAGGCTTGAAGGGTGCAGTGATCAGTGGCTGAGCCCGGGACCAGGAGCGAGGTCCTAGTCTCAGCTCTGCTGCTGACTTGCTATGTGACAGCTGGTCAGCTGTGTCCTCCTTCTGAGCTTCAGGTGCCTGTCCGTGAAATGGCTTTAGGGTCTCCACCAGACCCTACTCTCACTCCCACCTGGGCTCAGACTTTTCCCTGCCCACCTCCCCCCTCTCACCACACCCCACAGCCCTCCCTTTCAGGACCCTCAGGAGGCACAGGCAGCATGGCCCACGTACCACCTTGCGAGAAAGGCTGCTGGCAGTTTCTATTCCAGCCATAATCCCTGCTGCCCATGAGTCAGGGCCTATAGCAGCCCACATGGCCACATTGCCACAGAGTCAAGGCCTTTTCCCCACTGAGCAGGCTAACACCTTAATCTCTTCAGCAAAGTCCACTGATGCCCTCCTAGGAGGGAAAGAGGTGGCAGCACAAATCGGCTTATTCCACTGATGTAGATAGAGGCTTGCTACCCTGAGGACCAGCAGATCCATCCCTGGGCATGGCTGGTGGTTCACTCTTGCCAACACTCACACCCCTTGCTACCCCCCGCCCCCAGGCCTCCAGGAACTCTTATAGATTCAGGGATGTGGAGACTCCTCGTGGTCCTCCTTCTGTCCTCCCAGGAGAGCTGCCGACTGCCTGGAGATAGAGGGGGCTGAGTTCTTTTTTTTTTTTTTTTTTAATTGAATCATAGCTGTGTACAATAATTCAATCATGGGGTACAGTGTGCAGGCTTCACATACAATCTGAGATATTTTCATCAACCTGATTGACATAACATTCATGAGATTTTCTCATTTACTATGTGAAAA
>CAUYON010163200.1:0-14735 GCA_963573935.1 Arctocebus calabarensis | reverse complement strand
CCCCACTGGATGTTTTTAATTGGTTTGTCAAAGATCAAGTAACGGTAGGTAGCTGGATTCATCTCTTGGTTCTCTATTCTGTTCCAAATGTCTACCTCTCTGTTTTTGTGCCAATACCATGCTGTTTTAATCACTACCGATTTACAGTAGAGTCTGAGGTCTGGTAGCGTGATTCCTCCTGCTCTGTTTTTATTTCTGAGTAATGTCTTGGCTATTCGAGGTTTTTTTCTGAGAATCCAGTATAAAATTCTAAGTGTTAAGCAGCCTAGAGCTCTCTGGCTCAATGGGCAAGTGTTCCTACTGTCATGGTGTGCATAACCCCTGGTCTTGGCACCATGTTGGGTTTATAGCTGTGGTCACTCTCGCTTCAGACCTCTCAGCTCTGAGAGCATCTTGGGAAGAGCAGGCAGGAAAAGGAGGTTGGCAACTGGAGGGTTACAGTCCTGTTGCGACAGCAGCTCTCAGGTTGCCTGTCATCTGAGTTCTACTATCATTCTGCTGATAGGGCCCTGCCTTGGACCAATCTGGTCCTCTGTGAAGTCCATGTTGGGCCACCCTATGTCACTCTAATTTAAAAGCTGATATATATTTTGTCTTTTATGTGTGATGACTCTATTTTTTAAAACTAAAAATTGGGATACAAAGTCTAATGACAAATCATTTTCTGACTTGTAGGTCTCTTTCCGTGACATACTGAACAAATTATGTTATTGATGCAAAATCCATGTAAAGAACTAGATTTAGCTATACATTTATATATAGTCAGCTATGAAATTTTTAAGCATTATTAGGTGGAATTGTCTTTAAAATCTGGCTTATGTAACCACTTTTATTTCATATACCCATACATTTATGAAGATATAAAATAATTGTAATTATAGATATAAAATATACTATATGCTGTAAATTTGCTTGTTGAATTGACTGTATTTCCTCTCTGCTTTGAGGATATTTTTGTATATAAAATACCAAGAGTTTGGTGAAACTCTTGGTAAACCTGAGAGAGGTTTAAGAGCTAGCACAATTGGAAAAATTATCACTGCATTAAGTAGCCCTGAATTGGGAGCAAATTATTATAATACATATTTTATATCTTGTTTTAATATCTTATATTAATGACCAAAGGTCTATGAACAGCTGATTAGCACAACGCTGGATTGATTTCCAATTTTCTTCTGAGCAATGATTTTGCAAAGGCTAAATCATAGATGGGGAAATATGAAGTTTTCATCATGTTTTTTTCTTATTATTAACATTTCAGTTATTTGCTTTGTGGGCCAAAAGATAATGTTTTTAAATTCCTAGTTTGATAGGGCTTTTCCCCCCTGTTATTATTGTTATAGTCCGATATTACTGCCCTTTGAAAGAAAGAAAGAGGAAAGGGTAATTTGTTTTATTGTTTGACTTTGACTAGAGAAAAATGGCCTTTAATATTTCTGCTCTTAAAATTCATTGAGGGTTTTGTGGCCTAATAAACAGATTTTAGGACACACACGCACAAATACACATACAGACGAACTTATTCAAGTATTTTGGGTTTTATGGCAATAAGGAAAAATGAGTCCTGTTTTCTTTGTGAAGAAACAAAAATAGCCCATTTCTACTCCTATAACCACGAGCATCTCCCCCTGGATGAGGGGTACTGGGGCTTCTTGACTAAGTCAAACAGGCTGATTCTGCTCAGAGGCCTCGTACACTCTGCAGATCTGGGCTGCATTCATCTTACCTATAAACATAAAGCAAAGAACAAGGGCTACTGGCACTTTCAAATGAAACAGCGTGCATACGAGTGCTCTAACCAGGCTATAAAAATGAAAGCACATTATTACCAAAGGGGACATTCCAGCTAAGCACCATAGTGTCGATGTGGTCAGAAGGTGGGGATTACAAACTCCTAGGAACCCCCTAGAGACCAGACCTGCCAGAGCATACAGCCCAGATCTGTAGAGTATACAAGGCTGCTGAGCAGAATCAGCCTGTTTGACTTAGTCAAGAAGCCCCAGGCTGCATTAATCCCGGTCTCCTCCTGGGACGATAGCTTTACCTGCAAGTCTCACTGGTCTCCCATCTCTAGAAACAATCCACCCTGAGAAGGATACGGAGCCTTCTCCTATATTGTTCCTATAAATAAATACATATATTCGTATATATGATATATATTCAAGCTTGGCACCCGTAGCACAGTGGTTACGGTGCCGGCCACATGCACCGAGGCTGGCAGGTTTGAACCCAGCCCCAGCCAACTAAACAACAATGACAACTGCAACATTGTAGCTGGGCGTTGTGGTGGGCACCTGTAGTCCCAGCTACTTGGGAGGCTGAGACAAGAGAATCACTTAAGCCCAAGAGTCTGAGGTTGCTGTGAGCTGTGACACCAAGGCACTCTACTGAGGGCAACATAGTAAGACCCTGTCTCAAAAAAAAAGATACATATTCAATTTATAGCATCACTCAATATATGTTTATGTGTTATATTATTTGTGTATTACATATTATTATCTATGATATATTATTTATATAAATAATAAAATTCATAATTATAGACATATTATAATATGTAATATATGATATGCAATGATTATATGTAATTCTATATTTATGTGGATATAAAATAATTATAATTATAGATATAAAATGTACACACCATTCGAATACAAATAAATAAATATATATATACACAGATGTATCAGGAGCTTTGGACTGGTGTCAAGACAGTCTTTTCACTGGGATCATGAGCACCTCGTACTTTTGCAGTGCCTTTGCTGTCTCTCTGCAGTTGGACCAACTGAAGAATCTAACTGCTTTTCTACCCGAACGCTGCACATGGAGAGGAGTCTACTTGCGGCAGTAATGCATTGTATGCCAAGACTAGCCTCATTAGCGCCCCCTATGTACCCACCAGGAGAACTGCCTGTCTCCAGGTGGGAGAGGTTGGGTGACAGATAGTCAGTACTGTCACAGTATACCACAGTAGCGCAACTCACTCACTCAGCCGTCAGCACTGTCTGTTTCACTCAAGCTCGTAACTCCTCTATGTTCAAGTTCTTTAATCGTTCCATGTTTTTATTCAACTAAACAGAGGTGTCCAGCCTGCTCTTTCCTCTGTCACATATTGGAAGAATAAGAGTTGTCTTCAGCCACACACTAAACATATAAACACTATCAGAAGCTGATTAGCAAAATAGAGGCCTGTGCATGCTTGTCACAATATGTGACCCGACAGATAAGCAAAAAGAGTCCTCACAAAATCAGCATGCAGCTCCTTGGGCCACAGGTTGGACATCCCTGAACTAAGAGGTACCGAACTCCTTCAATGAATCAGAGTGGCCTAAAATGCTTTTCTTCCAAAAATAAAAACTCTGCCTTTTCTTCTTCAGAGCCAATCCACACGCTACCCCCTCAGATGGTATTCTTTAGGAAACGCTGCAAACCACATTGATCACACCACAGTTTTTCCTTCTCACACACCCAACCCTTACCAGATCATGAGCAACTAAAAGGCAGGGCCCAGGTGTTACTTATTCATTTATTTAATTTTGCAGTTTTTGCCCGGGGCTGGGTTTGAACCCACCACCTCCGGTATGTGGGGCTGGCACCCCACTCCTTTGAGCCACAGGCGCCAGCCAGTTTTATTTATATTTTAATTCCTAGCTCTGACTGCTGACACATAGTAGGCATTCCACACGTTTATTAATTTGAATTCTATGTGCCAGATCCCAGTGCAGACACTGTGGATGAAAGGTGAGTGAGATAGTAACTTGGCCTTGAAGGAGTTCCCATTCATCACATAAGCCTGGGAAGTATTCATGACCTTTCTACACTGAGCAAAATCACACACAATTAGGGCACAGGGGCAAAGGCCACCATGAAGTGTCTTCTTTGGCTCTCGTGCCCTTCACTCTTTCACTGCCACTCTCAATGTCACTAGAATGTTTTGCACAATTGACTTTGTAAGTTGTTTTCAAATTTAATCTGCACTGTTAAAGAAAAACATTTTCTTTGGTGCGGTGAGTGATTAAAGAATAAAATTTGGTATGAAGTTGTCATCAGATATCACTTGTTTCCATCTGTTGCTGGGAGAGTTTCACTTCCATCCAGTATAGACACAGGGGAGAGGGTACCTAGCATTACCTCACAGGCTGAGTTGTGTAATAGACCCTTTAGTTTATGCAATGGAAGGGCCAAGAGGCACCATTCTTGTGCTGTGCTCGTGGCATCAGTTGCCTTTGATCCAGCCTTGGTGCCTTGCTTACTTGCTAGTTGACTCTGGGGAAAGGCTTGTTGCAGAGAAGCCAAGGAAGTATCAATGAAATGTGTGGATTAAAAAAGCCATGTTGGTTCTCTTGTGTGATCTGACCCTGGTCTAGCTGCTCGGTCTTTTCTTCCATGTACCCACTCCCTGCTCTGTTCTACTTGACACTTTCTCCAAAGATCCCTTCTCTGCACAGCGTGGCAGGGTACACTTTCCTCACCATCCTCTTCCCTAACCCAGAGTCCACTCCTTACAAGCCTTTGTTTCAGTTCCTCCTTGTTCCCAGGGCCTGTTTGGAAAATGTCACAACACGTTAGATCAAATATTAGACTGAGTCTCACTATGCTGCCCTGGGTAGAGTGCTATGGCATCACAGCTCACAGCCACCTCAGACTCTTGGGCTTAAGTGATTCTCCTGCCTCAGCCTCCCAAGTAGCTGGGACTACAGATGCCCGCCACAACGCTTGGCTATTTTTTGGTTGCATTTATCATTTTTGTTTAGCAGACCTGGGCCAGGCTCAAACCTGCCAGCCTCAGTGTATGTGGCCGGTGCCCTACTCACTGAACTATGGGCGCCGAGCCTAGGGTGACTCTTAAATGTTCATGCACATAATTATATTTTAGTCCTCCCATTAGCCAGTTCCTGAAGGTCTGGCCTATGTTTTGTAGTATAGGGCAATACGGACAGTAGGCACACAGTAAATGTTTGTAAAAGATCCTCTCCAGGTTTTAGTTATTCACCTCTCCTCATTATTCCTCTCCCAAACCATAGATCACCCTTTAATCCAAACTTTGGCAGATTCAAGTGTCTTCCCTCAGAACCTCTCACCTAGGGGCAAGGCAGAAGCCTGGGGGAAGGATATCCCCAAGATTCAAATAAAGACATTTATGGGAAGTTTAAGCCTTTCACCTTCCCTTATGTGTCTTCCTGAAGAACGTGGAGAATTTCTCTTCCTTGCTAATGTAAGGTTGTCTCCTGTCATTCAACAAACGCAGGATGGTAGCCTGAAGGAGGAACTGAGAAGAATCTAAACAAGGAAGTATTAATATCCCAAGTGTCTATGGACAGCAGAACTGAGTCTCCAGAGCCATGAGCAGGGCCTGCCGAGGTGAGCAAGGCAGGCAAGAGACTGAGTTTAGAGCAGCATAGAATCACAACAGTAATGAACCTCAGCTGCCACTGCACACCCACCATGAGCCACCATGCATGTTACAGCCATGCCACCATCTAATCCTCACAACACTCTCACACAAGCAGGACTATTGTTATCCCCATTTAGCAGAAGGGCAAACTCAGGCTCAGATTGTTTAATAGCATCACAGACTAACGTAAAGCTTGTTAACCCCACCACTATACTACACTACAGTAGGGTTTTCCCAACAACTGCTGAAGCTCAATCCAAGAGAAGAAAATGTACTAACCATGACCTGTAATCTTCATAATCATGAATTACTTCTGGGTAATTTTCCTAAAAGGGGTCCAAATATGTTTTAAAGTAATTCCCAAGTGTTTGGGCCCATTATGGTTAAGAAAGCTCCGAGGATTACAGAATGAAATTATTATATGGCACAGACAAACAGCCTGCTGTGGCCAATCCTGCAACCCTCATCAACTCTAGGTTGAGAAGTTAATGTGCACACCGGGCAGAGCAGAGCTCCAGGGGAACAGCCTTGACTTCTGCCTCTGATCACCTCTGCTGTAAACGTGGTGGCAGGAAGATAGAAAGACGGCATCTAGTCATGAGTCAGTCAGCTACTGGAAGAGGGAGACTGGCAATTCAAGGTTTCCAGCTCAGTGTTCTACAGCTGTGTTTAAAAAAACATCATTGGTTATCTGTTAGATCAATTTAGGGCATCAAAATGACAGACAGGGAGGGAGGGAGGGAGGGAGGGAGGGAGAGAGGGAGGGCAGGAGGGAGGGCGGGAGAGAGGGAGAGAGGAAAGAGGGAGAAGATAAGGTTATTCCATCAGGTATTGTTTCATAAAACAATTCCCAGTTGGGATAAGTTTTTAATATACACATTTACTGAAAGACAATACAGAAATATTTTTCCCTTTGTTCACAGTCTAGAAACACTTGGGAAATATGCTCTTGATCTTTGAAGTAGATGGTTTCTTTCAACCACAGACGATTGGACTTCCACAACTGTTGTTGAGTGGGAAACACTCCCAATGCTTTTCTTTGTACCCACCTTAGAGCTCACTGTAGAAGTTCGAGAACAGCCTTCAGTTTGCTTGGTGAGTCTTCCAGGTTCTGTCCCAGTCCTCGATTCTCAATTACAGGAGGAGGCAGAGAAAACATGAGCAATCATTTCGGGACCCCTTTTTCCCAGCCACCTAAGAAACCTTCAGACCTTAAGTTTCCGATCGTTCTGAGTTGTGCGCTGAGTTTGGGAAGCAGAGCCTTGGCAAGCCCAGGCTGAGTGAGCGACCCACCTCTGAGCGCAGCCGTGAGGAGTCGTCACAATCTCACCACTTGCCTCTCTCCAGACTGTGAGCCCCTGTGCCTGCCACTGCGCTCCGTCCCTCTGCTCCCACAGCTCAGCGCCTTGGAGAAAAGCGCTTCCCAAATGTTCGGTAAATAAAAGATGAGCACATGCATCACACCTGCTCTCGTTCAAGGTCAGCTAGATGAAGTATCACATTTAAATCGAGGCTGCTGACAGAAAAGAAGCCATATTCTGTAAAATAATTTACTGAGGTTTTCCTCAGAGCCAGATTGGAGGACCATGACCTCAAGCCACACCCAAGAAACCTTGAGCAAGTGGATCCGCTGTGGTGGGGTTACAGTTTGGTTTCATACGTTTCAGGGAGAGAGAAATTACAGTAAACTCACAAATCAATATGTGGATGTATACATTGGTTTAGCCAGAGAAGGTGGTACATCTCAAAGTGGGGGACTTACAAGTTATGCGTGGGTTTAAAGACTTTAGCTGACAATTGGCTAAACGCATTAGGCTTTGTCTAATAGCCTGGAGTCAGCGAAAAGGAATGCTTAAGATAAAGAGTCTGTTAATCAGAAACAGGACACATGCCCAGACCCAAGGAGTTTGTTGTGCATACTGAGGACCTCCAAGTAGGTCTTGCATGGCTTTAGGCCTATTCGGGAGTCACAAAGGACATCTCTAAGGAGGGAGGCGACAGGATGAGGCCTGTCTGATCTCCTTTCTCACCACCAGCAACTCAAGTTTAAGGGATCTCGTTGGCCAAGAAGGGGTTGAGTCAGTCAACTGCTGGGGTGGGGAGACTTAAGATTTTATTTCACCAATTCACAAGGCGTAAATGTCCTCTTTATAGGTGAGAGAAAAACGGTAGAATGAATAGCCCCAATGCTGGGACAATAATTAGTAAATTATTTTCCTTGTGAAGGTGAGGGGCAGAGCCACACAGGAACAGAGGCTGTCTTGTGCGGATAAACCCCCCCAGGTCATCTCACGGAGCTCAGAAGAATAGAAGAAGAGTCTGGCAGGACATGGTGACAATTCCCTGCCTCTTCTCTGCTGGTTAGTCTCGCCTCCTTGTTTGATGAGATTCCTAGGGAGGAGGTCTAAGGCAATTACAATTCTTTGAGAGAAGTTTTTCTCAGTCAGGTAAGGGAATTCCACTGTCTGTCCCTGTGCTGGGAGTTGGAGAACTAGGTAAGGCCGGGGACCACAATCCTGAGGCTGCTCCCAAGGCCTTTCAGAAGTCCAGCACCTGGCTCTGAGTTGTCACTTTCCTACCTCCCCACTGGGGAGCAGCTTGAAGCTAAAGTTAGCTTTTGTTCCTGTCACCATTATTAGCGAACTCATTGCCTGAGCTGATGTGGGTTGGCAAAAAGAAGGTTGTCTAGCATTGTGGAAAATCCTTCAACATAAATCAGCCTTTTTCCAGAGAATTCAGATATCTGCCAGCCCAACCCCGGGGTGGGGGTAGGGGGCTCATTCATGTCCAGGAAATGTGCTAATGACTCAGGCCTGTGAGCACAATTTCATTATTAAAGCATGTTCCTGGCCTATGAGGAACTACAGCGCCAGACTCAGCCTATTCTAATTTTAGGATGTAGGGTTCCATGGTACAGCACACTTCTCGATGAAACCACAGAAATCCCTTCTGAAATTTCAGCTGGGTAATACTCTTTTGTTTCTATTCTGTTATCACTCCAATTGACAACTGGTAGCAAAACATCTAGGAAATTTTCAAGTTTTGAATAACTACTGAAAGAGACTTACACAAGGCGGTGCTGCCACTGAGTCATGGTTATCACCAAGAGAGACAAAAACAAGACACCTTATTTCTTAAGAATAATCTAGCTATTGAAATGTCATAGACTTCTGTTAAAGACCTTGGATGGTCCATGTCCTCATCATAAAAGACAGATACAATATTAGGGACTCATGTTTTTAATATTTTAATTTCTATACTGAACGTTAGGATGAAAAGGACCCAAAAGAGCTATAACTGCCATTGATTCTGCATCTTCCATGTGACAAGTGCTTTATACCTTAAATCCTCAATGTGATCCTATGAGCAAGGGTGAAATTCAGCCAATAGGCAACAGTAGGTTGTTAAAAAATATTTCTCTACTGCTTGGTATATGCTCGCTGACCTGACACTGAGTCGCGACCCCCCAACCCCAACCATGCAGACACCACTCGACCCTTTCCTTTCCCTTTCCAGGGCTGTTCCATGACCCAGGAGTAAGTGTGAATGCCAGTGACTAGTGTGATTCGCCAGCATCCATGTGGTACCTGCGTTTAAATGTCTCTACTGTCGGCCATGCCTGTGAGGTCAATATGCTCTTCCTCATTTGAAGCTGAGGAGCAAGAAGCTTTAAGGAATATGTCAGACGTTATCTCTAGAATCTTGTCACTTGCCCCAGGACATGGGGTTGGCCTATGTGGTCATCTCAATGAATAGGATGTGGTGGAAGCGACGCTGGGTGACCTCTGGGGTTAGGTTAGCAAAGCAGCACAGTTCCTACTTGGCTTTCTCTTTTGGGGCACTTACTGTTAGAATACAACCACCATCTAGAAGAAGCCCAAACCACCTGAAGAGGTCACATGTAGGTGTTCTGGTTGATGGCCCCAACTGCGGTCCCAGCTGACAGCCAGAATCAACACCCAGACACGTGAGTGAATGAGCCTTTAGATGATCTCAGCCTCCAGCTGTGAGTTCCCATCCAGCCTTCAAGACTTCCAGTTAAGGCCCCAGATGTTATGGAATAGAGAAAAACTGCCCTGCTATGCTTTGTGTAAAATTCTGACCCTCAGATTTTTCAGTATACAATGTGGAGAAAATTTGTTACATGGCAATATATAATAATAGCAAAACAGTTAAACAAATTTGCCCAAAGTCATATAGCTAGGGAGTGGTGAAGCCAGGATTTCACATCACCTGACTTCAAAAGCTAGCATTCTTAATTACCAAGTGACATTGCTCCTGGGGCCACAACACCAACAGGCAACATGGTAGGGGAAGACGCCAGCTAGACCATCTATCAGCTGGAAGTCTGTGGCTGATGGGTGGGCCAGGGCTGGCATCATTCTCCATGGTGTTAACTTGGCACCTTTGATCCTGTCTCTCTGTAGTCTCCATTCTCAACATCATTTCTCTGTCCAAGGTGACTGCTCCAATTCCAGCCATCACGTCTGCATTCAGTCATTTGGAAGATAGAAAGAAGAGAAGTACAGGTACCGGCTTTCCAGAAAACTTCCCAAAAGATAATAAGCATTATTTCTGCTTACATTCCACTGTCCAGAACTTGGTCACATGGTACCTCTAGCTATAAAAGGCATTGGGTCACTGTATATCCAGCTAAAAGCTAATACCATGTTTCCCTAGATTCTAATAAAGATATCTGATATTGGGACGACTGCCCAATCTCTGCCATGGAAAAGAAAGGAGATTGGGTAGGAAATAAGTGATTTCCAATTTGGAACCATATGAATCCTTTTTCTCTATTTTTCCCAATACTGTTAAAAAATTATTATTTATCACCTATCACTAAATACCTCCTAGTGGATTTAAACTGATTTTACTATAAGAGTTTTGGGTGCTGTAAAACAACAGAAATCCCCTGTCTACATTGCAAGGGTATTACTTGCCCCGAAAATAATCTACTATGGTGCATCACACTCCAGAAGAATGGAAGTGCTGGGAAGACCAAGATTGTAAAAACTAATGGCATGACATTTAGGTATCATACCACGGAAATCCACTCAGAAAACCTACTTGAGATATAAGGGTTAAGATGAATTTGCAGGAATCTATTTCCAGTGAGATGTATTTTCTACCCTCTTAAGCGGGTAGCTAGAGATTCTTTCAGATGATGCCTGCTAAGATGGCTACACTAATGAACCAATTTCACCCATGACTCCCTGAAATTTGAGTGTCCAAGAACTTCCCAACATGGAAAATATTTTAATGGGTAGAGAGTGGAAATCACAGAGCTCCTGGGAATAGACACATCATTTGAATGTATCACAAGCCCTAAGTTGGCAGTCAATGGCTCAGTCATAAAGAATTCTCTAAAGAAAGGACCTGAAATGCAATAACCAATGGAAATGAGTTGAAACCAATGAAAATTATAGCATCCTCAATACAATTGACGCTTTATATCATTCTGATTGCTCGAGTTGAAAGTGAATAAAACGTAAGTGAATGAGACAGAAAGTCAATGAGGGCATTGACATACCCTCAACCACACATGTAGCCTGCTCAAGTAAAATAAAAGTAGCTTGAGTCTACATATCATTTTGTGATATACAAGTAGGTTTTCTCAAATATAACCTGTAGCCCTCAGTAAGGTTATTTGCAGCTTGTTAAGAAATTATTGTCTATATAACTCTGATTAAATACAGAGCAGTTGAGATTTTCTAGGAGTCACCAGCCAGTGTGTGCTGACCAAGGTGCCCCACAGTTCTTTCTACTACGCCAAATATTCATTTTCTCTCTCCCGTGCACTCACACTCTCCCTCCCTCCACCAGCTTTCCCAGGAGTCCACACCACATAAGTACATACAACATGCAAATTGTGGTTTTTTAAGATGTCCACAAGTTCTTCAGTACACCTCTCTTTAAAATGCAGAACCTAATTCCTCTTTCTGCCAGCATGGACTGAACATAGTGACTCACTTGTAAAAAACAGAAGATAGTGGAAATGATTACATCATAAAGGCCCTGCGGCCTCCTCCCTGCTCGCTCTCGTAGATAACTCACTCTTGGGGAAGCCGGCAGCCATGTTGTAAGAACACTCAAACAGCCCTGTAGTAGGAAGTGAGGTCCCTTCCGACAGCCAGTGAGGAGCTGAGGGCTCCTGCTAACATCCTCGTGAGCCTTCTCAAAGGGGGATACTCTAAACCCACCAAGTCTTCAGATCACTTCAGCCTTGGCTAACATCTGGACTGAAACCTCACGAGAGACTCTGAGCCAGAACCACCTGGCCAAGCTAGGCCCAAACTTCTGACACATGGAAACTGTGTGATGATAAGTATGTATTGCTTTAAATCCACTAAGTGTTGGGGTTACTTTGCTACATGACGATAGGTGAGTAATATACAGACCACAGGTAACCAACACACCTCATTCTGTGCCCTAGCTCCCATAACGGTATTCTTTCCACTAAATCATTCTGCTCATCTAATTTGATCCAGCAAGTATATGTTTCATAATGTATATTATCCCTCTCGGTACTATGTTTTAATTTTAACAGAAAACTTCAACCTCTTAACCTGAAAGGCAGTCTTGATATAAGGTAGAGTGGGAGGGCATTTTTGTTCCTTGGAGATCCACAGACCTGCACTCATAATGTTCCTCTAAGTGGACACCATCTAGGCTGGGCTCACTCTGCAATTACCCAAGATACTCACATACCGAAACCCTGGGTTTGAAAAGAGTTCTCTATGCCAGGAACAGAGAGAGCCTCTGAGATGGGAAACCCAAAAGCTGAGGTCTTTTATAAAATTTCACTCTCAAACAGGGAGATGACTGCTCAGGTGTAGCCCTTCAACTCACCCCCCTTTCTCAAGGGCTGCTATAAGGACTAAATTCACACATATATAAGCACCTAGGACCCTGCTTAGCACACAGCAAATGCTTAATAAGGGTTAATTGTTCTGCTGCTGTTGCTGCTGTTTCTAAATCTGCACAGAAGCAGCAACAGCTTTAAGAAAGGAAGTTGCCTGAGGAATCTGCGTACCCCTTGATGACAAATACACAACCTGACAGCACACTAGAAACTCTCAGGAAGCATTCTGCCGAGCTGACTGCCTGCTGCTTCAGGAGAAGGTACACCCCCACCCCCAGCTACAGTCCTGCCTCACTCCAGGTTTAAGAAGCTACGGGGGGCCATAGTGGCTCGCCCCTGTAATCCTAGTGATACAGGATCCCCCCCCATTCAAGGTTGGACAGGTGATCCTAGTTTTCCTAGGCTTGGGCAAGTTCATGGATGGAACATCCTTACCTTTTGCCCTGAGCTGGAGAGACTGCATTCATTCTTTTGTCAATAACAATTATTAACGATGAAAACCAGCCTCTATTTGCCAAGTCCAGGCTAAATATAATTCTCAAGACCTAATACCCCTAGATAAAAGAGCCCACATAGAAACTCCCCAATTAGTTTTAGTTCTTTCCCCGTTCCAGAAGCTCTGGTGCTTTTTACTTCTAACTTCTAATAAAAATCCTATCTTACCACTGATCTGTGGTCCATGGGTTCATTCTTCAAATCCCTGAGACCAAGGACCTACTTGAAATTCTGGTATCACTCTGGGAGGCTGAGGCCAATGGATCGCCTGAGCCCAGGGGTTCCAGACCAGTCTAAAAAAATAGCTGAACATTGTGGCAGGTGCCTGTGGTCCCAGAGACTTGGGAAGGGGAGGCAAGAGGATCACTTGAGCCTCAGAGTTTGAGGTTGCTGTGAGCTATGAAACCAAGGCACTCTACCGAGGGAAAAGAAAAGAAAGAAGGAAGGAAGGAGGGAGGGAGGGAAGGAGAGAGAGAGAGAAAGGGAGAGAGAGAGAGAGAGAGAGAGAGAGAGAGAGAGAGAGAGAGAGAGAGAGAGAGAGAGAAAGAAAGAAAGAAAGAAAGAAAGAAAGAAAGAAAGAAAGAAAGAAAGAAAGAAAGAAAGAAAGAAAGAAAGAAAGAAACTTGAAAACCCTGGAGCTCAGTTACACTGGGTTAACTTAACATACTCTTCTAGGCCAAGTCTTGGCAGAATTTGGCCTTCAGCAAGCTTCTCAGTCTTCAGAAGCTGGTGTTCACAAGAGCAAGTGACTGCTTTGAGGTGGCTTGTTTTCATTGTAGTTGGTCAAGCAAGAGGTCACAGTAAGCATTTGTTGATGCCTAAACTCTGGACGAAGGAAGGAGGTGCTATACCACGCAGGTAGTTTCTGTAGAGGTAGAATGGCAGCACGTGGAGGGAGCAGTAGAGCGCTGAATTCAGTTGTCTGTCAGTGAATTATGAGGAAGAGCATAGGGGCATTAGGTGAGATGGAATGAGCTCAGAGTCTCCCAGCTTACCAGAGGGAATGATTTTGTAGTTATTTTGAAAATATGCTAGAATTATCAAAAGAGCATCAATTGGCTATGTAATTATGAATTATATGTCTCTATGATAGTATAAAAATTCAGGTCTCAGAGGAATGGGGACTAATAGTATATTTAGGTCATCTTTGTCCATTTTTCCTCATTTTCTAGTTGGGCTTCATACTATGAGTACATGGAAGCATCTTGGATTATCTGCTTGCCTTCCCAATTTGGACTGGAATAGTTAATGAATGTTTAATGGTGCTACACAGAAAAATCCATGTTTCTACAGAGTGGAAGACCTTTCTAACTTAGGTTATACTGAAAACTGCAGTAGTCTTCCAATCAAAAAGAGTAAATATAGGCTCGGTGCCTGTGGCTTAATGGGCTAAGGCGCCAGTCACGTACCCCTGAGCTGGCGGGTTCGAATCCAGCCCAGGCTCGCCAAACAACAATGACGGCTGCAACCAAAAAATGGCCAGGCTTTGTGGTGAGCGCCTGTAGTCCCAGCTACTTGGGAGGCAGAGGCAAGAGACTAGCTTGAGCCAAGGAATTGTAGATTGCTGTGAGCTGTGAAACCACAGTACTCTATATAGGGTTACAGCTTGAGGCTATGTCTCCAAAAAAAAAAAAAAAAAAGAGTAAATATAAAACTCATCCCAGGGTACCTAGAACGCAAATGCTGCCCTCAGAAATAGAAAGTTGAGGGGCTATGTTGAAAGAAAGGCCATCGCCAGCTTTTAGATATCTAGAGCCAAACATTTTACAGTCATTGAAGGACACTACCCCTCCCCGAAATATAGTTGACGTGAACTCTGCTATTTAAAAGTATTAGAACTGGGCTCGGTGCCTGTGGCTCAACGGGCTAAGGCGCCAGCCACGTACACCTGAGCTGGCAGGTTCGAATCCAGCCCCAGGGCCCGCCAAACAACAATGACGGCTGCAACCAAAAAATGGCCAGGCGTTGTGGCGGGTGCCT
>CAUYON010163195.1:0-51740 GCA_963573935.1 Arctocebus calabarensis | reverse complement strand
CCTCCACCCATCCTCCCCCCTCCCCTCCCCTCCCCTCCCTTTCCCTTTTCCCTGTATTCTTGTGCTATAATTGGGTTTCAGCCTTCATATGAAAGCTATAAATTAGCTTCATATTAGTCTGCCCTCCATTTTAATAAGAAGATTTACAGGTCATTATTTGAACGGTTACTCTTTACTCTAGAATTTCCTTTTCCCTGAAAAGAAGAGAAGAGATTTATTTTCCCAAATAGTTTCAGGGGCACCCAGCTTTCAGATGACTATGAGGAAAAAAGAAACAATCTTTGACCCGGAGGGTGGTACTTTTATGCGGTTGGCACTCACTGAAACAGCTTTTGCAGCTTTAATGCAGCCCCAGGCAGGAGTCTATCTATAGGAAAGTGCTTTTTCATGCTAATTTTAAATTCAGGATTCATACTACCAAAATGGAATGGAGACGAATAACTTGCTGTGAAATAGCATTAGTTCTATTTGAAGCTAGAAAATTCATTGACGTACTGGTTCCCAGGCTAGGCTAGTCCATTTACCCAATTTGCTTTTCATGCTCTCAAAAAACTCTTTTGTCCATTTTACTATTCAGGGTGATTTTTAAATTGCATTGCACCTGATCCAAAGCTGTGAGGAAGTACAGAGATAGCATCGGGAGATGGGGAGCATCATACCTCAGAAAAATAATGATAAACAGCTCCGAAAATTCAGCCATCGGACAGCTGCAGTGAGCTCACATATGTCCATGTCTACAGGCCAGGAGCATACAGTTGCAGTAGAAAAAGTGCTCGAGTTATTCTCATTAGCAACAAAGAGGCTGGTTCTTTGGCCAGGGAAAAACAGCTTATTCATTTATGTTATGGTATATATAAGTCTGTTACTTTGAGGTACAGATGAAAAGCTTAAGGCGTCAACTCAATGGCAAGAAAAAGAACCTGACATAGAAAATTATGATTAAACAGTTGAATGGGTGGAAGTAGTTTTGTAAAAGATGGAGTTAATTAATTTTCCTTTTCCTCCATCCTCTGTGTTGAGAATTCTCAAAGTATATTTTAATGGATAAATAAAGAGAGAGATTTTAGAAATGGTTGTCACCTCCTTCTTAATAAAGACTTCATCTGAGCAATAAAGACTAAAAAAAAAACCCAATAGTAAAGAATCCCATCTAATTTTACCCTGTCTAGCAATTCCCACACAGTTTTAAGACATCAGTATTTAATGAAATACATATTGGAGGACATTGTTCTCTGCCCCCGTCAATTTTCTGAATAAGAAACTTCAGGACTCTATGGCACTTCCTTTGGTAGTTACCCTCTCAACCTGGTGTCATGAGCTCACCTTAACTCTTACTCTTTTCAGCTACCATAGAAAATAATTGTGTTTTGATCCATTTTTCTATTTTATCCTCATTGTGCAAAAGTACATACTGTCACAATTCTTAAACTTCTTCCAGGCGCCTCATACCTCTTCACCTACTCAATGGAAGTTTATTACTCACCTACTCAATGGGTTTTCCAACCCTGATTTTCTTGTTCTGAAGTAAGAATATTGTAGAATTCATGAAAATAAAATTTTAGGCACAGTACTCGAGTTAATTCGTGATATGAAGAACGGTGTCAAGATATTATTTATTGAAGTGCGTTCAAAACCATTGAATTGTGACAGCACTTGGGCTAGTTCTCTCCTCAGTCCAGTCTAACCAGCCCCAAGTTCACAGGATGTGGGGTACTCCAGGCCAGTAAAGTGCTAAGGGGTCGGCCAGGCTCCTGGGTCGCTCAGCGGCCTGTGTCTACAGCCACCTGTTTCCACTTGCTGGTTCAGTTTTGACCTGAACAAGTGGAGACTAAACATTATGTTTTTCTTTTTCATAGTTTCCTAGGTTATTTATATGCAAATGATTTTTAAATGTGGAGAACCATTGAGCTCAATTTAACACTTTCTCAAGGGTTAACAACTCCTTAGGATGAAGAAGATTCACTGTGCTCTTGTTACCACGTCAGCCCGCAGAGTCTCGGGTTGTTATTTCCACTACTTGTGTGTGTTGAGTGAAATAGGACACTTGCAGGACAGGTTGAGTGAAGGAAGTTTATTACTCACAGACGGCTACCAAAGGACAATAGAAACAGAGGATTCGTGGTCCTCCCCAGCTCAGGAAGGCTGCCCAGGGTAGATGGAATCTCAGCTGTGTGTGCCCCATGTGCACTGAGCTGAGGGACCCTGGAAGGCAGTCGAGGCTGGGTTTTATACCCCAGGGGGAATGTGATTTGCTGGGCTAAAGCGGTTGTAGGACATCCTGTATTAGAAGTGACAAAGACAGAGCCAGGCTGTTCTGGTCATTTGCTCCTTATCTCAGGATGTTGTCATCTCTAGTTAACACATTTTATAGTTTTGTATTTTGAAAACTATAAGTGAGAAAGAGAAAGATCTGAGTCACCAAGGCCATCCAGGGACTCGTCCTGCAGTAAGGTGCAGTGTTTTATGGAACTCAACCTCTAGTCAACTTGCTTTTGCTCTTAGTCCTGTGTTCAAGTTCTGATACTCTTTCCTCTGCCTTATTTCTGTGACTGAGGTTATACTTTCTGTCCTTAGCCCAATTATCCTCCAAATACCTGACTCTTAACAGCGATGGTTTTCCCAGAAGCTGACTTCTTCTAGGCTGGGTTAATTTCTTGCTTCTCAGTTTTTCCAAAAGTAAACTCCAGTACATGGCCACTGTCTGCCCAACACATCCTGGAATTCCTGCCCAGACCTCTCCACTCTCCACTGATCTGGGAAAGAGGGTGTCCCCCTCCCTTGGCAGTGGTGACCGGACAAGAGTGCATGCCAACTTGTCACCATCTATGCACATTACCACAGTTACTCAAGTGCTTTTATAGCTCAGATACTTACAAAGGACTTTGAACCAGTGAGCACCCTATTCTTCTTTTATGAAGAAACTGCAGAATAGTTGAACTTGCTATTGGAGTTGGAGACAGGTGTCTGGTCTGGTTTCTGTTCCTGATGTTGCCACTAATTAGTTCTAAGTTATTGAAAGTCCATTAAATCTGCTCTATGTTGCTGATCTCCCATCTGTTAAATGGGAATAATACAACTCATTTTCCAGATTTGTCAGGTTGAATGAGGTATAAACTGTGTTGAAAAAGTTACAATGCTATATATATATGGAAAATAATTTTGTTGGCATTGTTATTTGTACCTTCTATGTTACTAAGCTTTGGTGTGAACTGGAAACTATACTGAAACTACAGGTATAATCAGCTGTAGGCAAAGTTGTTAAGAAGGAAGAAAACTTGGCCATCTTTTTGCATTCATTTTCTTTATTTATTACATTTTTCCTTGCAAAAGAGTTAGTGTGTTTATAGTACCCTCTTTTGGAGAAAAGTAATCTGAAATATGTATGTAAAGGCAGTTACTAGAGACCTAATATGTTATGCATACTTTATGAAGAAGACGATATTAACCCATTGGCCCCCAACTCCTAATCATTACATGTGGAATTTCTATTACAAACAAGGTGTTGAGGAGGGCTGGGGAAACTTTATTATCCTTATGTCCAGGTATCTCTTCTATGCACAAATACTTTGAGGTATGAATTAACATTTCCATTTAACGGGTAAGGAAACGGTAGACTCATTGAGGTTGACCTGCTCTGGCTTCCAAGATGGAAAAAGAAATTGGAGTTAACACCTGTCTAACTCAAAATATACTCTATTTCTTTATATTCCATGACATCAGTAAGTGGGATCAAATGACCCCAGAACCTCAGATACATAGAGAAGTAAACGAGTTAGTGAATTCTTCATTCTTCTTGCAGATGTTTGTTGGGAAGTAGTCAGGCCGGGTCTAATTCATGGAAAGCACTTTCCAATGCAAATGAAATATTACATTTTTATAAAGACTATAGCAAGCTCTCGTGACATATCACAGTGGCCACAAGGAAGGGATAGGGAAGAGATTTCCTGCACGCTAATCTGGTCTCTGATAATTATTAAATGTGTATCTTGAATAAGTGAGTTCACTTCTCTAAAACTCCATTTCCTTGTCTATAAAAGAGAAGTGAATACAGTACCAACGTGTGGGCTTTGGGTCATAATTATAAACTTAAAACTTTAAATTACTGCAAGTTCTGCTATAACATTTGTTTTGAAAATGGCGATTTGACCCAACATGATTAATATTTTAGGCAAAAATTTGAGCATTCATTTGAATTTTGCATTGGTGTGCACATAATTTTATCCATGAGAAACACTAGCACTGGATACTATGCCTAGTAGCCAGTGTCCAATGGATACTGTATTGAGCTGAATAGAGCTACGTAGGAGTGCACAATTGTACACATCTATGTGTGTACACACATACAACACAAGCGCCCCTTCTCAGCTACCATCTGCCTCAGTTTACTGCGCATGTTATGAACCACATCTGGTGTTTCAATTTTCCTTCCCATTTTGGTTAATCATCCCCCCACCACTTCACGATTGCTCACAAGTCATAGCCCTTCTGAAGCCCCACTCTACAGGCAAAAGTCCAGCCTTTGTTAAAGGTAAGTTGCCATATTTAGGGTATTAGAATGTTTATGGACTTCTCAATCACTAAATAGATGTAAAAGTATGCTACCATTTTCATTGGCTTCTCATCCTTTTTTACACATCACTGATGAAGTTTCTGAGTTTTGCATCCCAATTCCATTTTTCCCATCAGGTTTTTATCCCATGATTTTGCATAGTATGTTGATTTTCTGCAGGAAGGTATGACCTCATAGTAGAACTGACTGGTGCACCATAAAAACATTTGATAAATCATTATATTAAACAGATGGGATTCCTTTGACCAATGCTAATATGTTTCAAAACACAGATAAAATTCAATGACTTAATATCCTTTCCACCAATAATTACTGATTGCCTTCTAGGTGCCTGGGCCAGGGCTGGCTGAACACAGAAGTAGGACAAAAAGGCAGAGTCACTGTCCTCACATAACTGAAGGCCTAAGCAGGGAGACAAACAATTAAACAAGGAAGCTGAGAGCCAAGGGCTACACTGGAGCACTCTGCCAGCTAGCATTTTGCAGCAATAATTAGCTAGCATTGGAGGGCCTTGGAGAGAGCCAAGTTCAAAAGGATGTGCTGGACTTTTTCAGAGAGAGACCCTAGGGGTGGGGAGTGGGGGTGTTCCAAGTACAAGGCCTATTAAAGCGGAGGCCTGGAGGAAAGAAATAACCTATGGAATGAATTTCTTTGCCTTGTGTGATAAAGGGCAGGGAGGAGGAAGGAAGAGGGCTGGAGAGGAAGCTCAAGGGTCTGCTAAAATCCACCCAGGACTTTGAACCTTATTCTAAGTGCGATCGGAGATGATTATGATTGAAAGGTGAGGATCAAATTTTTGCTCTTAGTGGGTCCCTCTGGCTTCCCACAGTGGATTGGAGAGGGACCAGACTAGGAGCAGATCAACTGGTCTCAGGAGGTTTTGTACAAACAGGGACAAGAAATAGCAGTGTATAGGCCAAGAGAATGATAGCGTGAGAAAATCAGGAAGGTGGAAGGTGGAATGAACAGGATTGCGGGGCGTAGAGGGCATGAAACGCAGCAGGGATCCAGATTCCGTCAAGTTCTGGCTGGACTGGTTCTTGAGGAAATGACTTCAAAAGATGAAAAACAGATTTTAAAGGGAAGATGATGAGTTCTGAGCACATTGGGCTTTCCCCATAGAATCATCATGGGGCCACCAATAGCGCAGGGTGGAAAGGCTTGGACTTGATGTATCTCCAGTATCTGGATGGCTCCACAAATTTCGCACGGAATGAAAACCCAGTCGATTTTAAAATTCAATCGTATTTGGGAAAACATGACTTTCTGGCTTCTAAGAAGACAGTGTCCAATAGAATCTGCAGTGAGATTCTGGAATCCAGCGTCTTCCACAAGCAAGAGTGCCTGGGTTTATTTTAATCCATCCAAAGTCATGAGGTGAAAAGTTTTGGTGAGATAAGTATAAATAAATCTAAAAATGATGCAAATGTTTATGTGGTCACTTAAAAATGAAAAGAAATAATGTCTAAGATAAGACATATTCTGAGTTTCTCTGAACCCAAAATATTTTTACAAAGCATATGAAATGTACAAAAACAGCAAGCAGAGGCCCATCCATCCTTAATTATAACCAGAATAACATCGAAAGAAACCAAAAGACGTGACCAACTTGCTTCCTTGAATGGTAATAAAAACCCAATGAAAACCCCCCTTTTTTCTGCTTTCTACTTTAGTTGGCATCAAACTCTAACGGGATGAAAAGTACAGCAGTTTCATGTCTTCTTAAAAGCATTATTATTTTTGTAATTTGATTTCTAACTGGGATACATTTGTAGAATAAACTGGTAGACTCTGACTCCACTTAGCTTCAGTTTTTAACTAAGCTCAGAAAATAAGAGAGTGAAGCACAGCTTCACATTTGCTATAATTATGGTCTCTAAATGTGTATGGTTTCAGATCTACTGTGTCATTATACAGTACGTGCCAAGTCGAAATAAACACTAGGCTTTCTGGGAAGGATGATTGCAAAACATCTAATTGCAATTTACCTTTGTTCTACTTGTGGGATCTGTCTTAATATCTGCCAACTGATTTCTTATGTTTACAGAGATCCTTAAAAAAAATTAGGTTTACTTTTGTCACACCTGGAAAAATTACAGTAGCCAAGTAAAGGTATCTTTCAGCTAATTGCGTTTAATGTATTACTATGAAAACATGGCCTAAAAAGGAAGATTTATTATCTTTTTTCAAACTATTGCTGCTAGTTGATCTGATAGGGACCATAAATTTACAAATGTGCAAAAAAAAAATTGTTTTGTTCTTAGAACTTGTTTTTTTTTTTTTTTAATTAAATCATAGCTGTGTACATTAGTGTAATCAAGGGGTACAATGTGCTGGTTTCATATACAATCTGAAATATTTTCATCAAACTGCTTAACATAGCCTTAGTTGTTATATGAAGACATTTGTAATTTGCATTTAGTACGTTTCACATGTACGCTTCTAAGATGCACCATAGGTGTGGCCCCACCAATTGCCCTTCCTCCACCCAACCTCCCCCCCGCTCCCTTGGCCCTTTCCCCATATTTTTGTGCTATAATTGACCCACGAATGGATTAATAAATTGTGGTACATGTATACCATGAAGTATTACGCAGCCTTAAAGAAAGATGGAGACTTTACCTCTTTCACGTTTACATGGACGGAGCTGGAACATATTCTTCTTAGCAAAGTATCTCAAGAATGGAAGAAAAAGTATCCAATGTATTCAGCCCTACTATGAAGTTAATTTATAGCTTTCATATGAAGGCTATACTCCAATTAGAACTTGTTCTTATGTGTGTATTTTAAGTGAAGGGGAAAAAAACTATCCTTGATTTGGCTTGTTAAACTTGTGGATCAGTGAAGACACAGGCTGTAGATGATGAAGGGTTTAAGAAAGGCAGCGTGAGACCGTCAGCAATACTGGCAGCCAAGTGTGTGCAGAGGTGGTGTGTGTATACCAGGCTGCAGGGATCACACCACTGGCGTAGGCAGGGAGGTGCCGAAGGGCTGACCTGTGTCAATCTTCCCACCGTCATCCCCTGTTAGAGGTCCAGCCTAGGAAAGAAAGTTCGTTAGTTCTTCTTTTGTCACTCTTGTCAAATTGTGGAGAGGGCTTAAGCATGTGTCAGAGGTGTGTATGAGTGTATGGGTGTCTCTCTGTGTGTGCATATGCTAGCGGAGGGGCAATGGAGCCTGAGGAAAGGATAGAAGAAATCACTTAATTCAAAGGCCACAAGACTGTACCCTGGATGAAGTAGACTGTGTAATAGGCAGTGATTAAAAACCTGGGGTCTCTTCGTAAAGCATCACAAGAATGGAGAAGCAAGTACTCAATTCTGATATGACAACAGTTGATGACCTAGTATACAGTGGGCGGTGGCGAAAAGGGGGTATAGGGAGAGGGAAGAAAGGAGGAGAGTGGCGGGCTACAGAGTGTGACACTCTTAAGGATAGGACACAATTATAAGAAGAACTTGGGTGGCACCTGTGGCTCAATGAGTAAGGAGCTGGCCCCGTATACCAGAGGTGGCAAGTTCAAACACGGCCCAGACCAAAAACTGCAAAAAAATAATAATAAGAAGAAGGACTTTACCTAACAAATGCAATCAGTGTAACCTGGTTCTTTGTACTCTCAAAGAATCCCCAACAACAACAACAACAACAAAAGAATCTGGAGTCTGTAATCACTCTTCCTGGGGCAAAACTCTCCCTCTTCCTTTTGTGACTTTGGGCAAGTTACTTCTCCTCTAGAAACCTCAGTTTCGTCACCTGTAAAATGGGCATAATCACAGTTGATTGAGCCAAGAATTCAATGACAGTGTAAGTAAAACACTTAGCATAGAGCTTGGCTGGTAGAACATATTTTATAAATGTTAGTAACCATCATGACATTTTTAGTAGGATTACTTATTTTTCAGAAAAAATTACCTACTTTTGTATTAGTCTGAGCTATCTTTATGTATATATATACACACACATATAATATGTACATATATAATATATGCACACACACATACATACACAATGCACATGCATATATATGCAAACATGTCGTATACATATAAAGAGGGTGCCTTGGGCAGCTCCTGTGGCTCAAAGGAGTAGGTCGCTGGCCTGGTATGCTGGAGGTGGCTGGTTCAAACCTAGCCCCAGCCAAAAAAAAAAAAAGTGGGTGCCCAAAAATGTATATACATTTTAAGAAAGGAAAAAATGTATTAAAATTGTAAAACTCCATATAAACTGATAATGTTTATCTTGTATATTATATCTTGTATGTCTTGTTTTGCAGAAGTCAGATATGACTTTAATACAACTTTTCCCTTTCTTTAAATGTGTATGTCTCCATATATATACAGATGCACACTCTATCTATCTACCTATCTATCTATCATCTATAATTCACAATAAGAAGCTGGCTCCTGCAATTGCAGTTGACATGCCCAAGGGCTGATGATCTATTCTGGCCCAGGTTTGCAGATCTGAGAACTAAGAGGATCAATGATGTAAATTCTAACTCTAGTCCAAGCTCAGGTCGGAAGGCAGATATCTGGGCACCCTATGGTCTAGTCAAGTTGACCCACAAAATTAACCACTTTGGTCATTATCATTTTCTTCATCCTGCTTTCTTAGAAACATTTTGTTTTTTCTAGCTCCTCTTTATACTTGATTTGCTTAATTATTTTAATATTCTTTGACTAAAAACAAGAGAATTTAAAAGATGTACATTTTTATTTAAGAACTATTTGGTGATGACATCCATCAGATTTAATATCACTACTTTCTTATTTTCCAGGAGTCTGTAACCACAGTTTTTATTTCCCTTTTTACAATTGTAATTAAAGACAGTCTATTTTTTCTACTTAATTTGTGTATATTTTTGTGCCTCAGGGAAAGTGACTTGTATAAGTTCTGATTTTTATCATTTATTGAGGCTATAACTTAGTGTATAAAAACAATACTATTTATTAAAAAACTTATTATCTACAGATACTTTTAAAAGTTCTTTTGTGCAAATTATATTTAATTCTACAGCAATCATCTGAGGTAGATATGATTATTATCCCAATGGTGCAGATAAGGTCACTGAAGCTTAGAAAGGTTGAATAACTTACCAACATTACACAACTTTAAGAACCAATAGTTAAGCCCAAGTTAGGAATAAAATTAAAGATCAGACAGATAGGCAATAACCCAGGTACCAAGTTATGAAGGGTATTGTATTAGTTAGCCAGGGCCCCCATAACAAACTGGGTGGCTTAAACAACAGAAACGTATTATCTCACAGTCCTAAAGGCCACCAAGTCCAAGATCAAGGTGTTGGCAGGACTGACTTCTTCTGAGGCTGTGAGGCTTGTTCATGCTTCTGTCTTAGCTGTTGGTTGCTTGCCACGAATCTTTGGCATTTCTTGGCTCATAGAGGGATTATTCCAATCTTTGTCTTCATCTTCACAAGGCATTCTCACTGTGTGTGAGTCCAAAATTTCCCCTTTTTATAAAGCCACCAGTCACATTAGGTTAATACCCACCCTTATGACCTCATTTTAAGTGACTGCATTTGAAACAGTCCTATAATATTTCCAAGTAAGATCACATTCTGAGGTACTGGGGGTTAGAACTTTTAACAGATCCACATAGAAAGATTTTGAAAATAGATTTCTAGTTAATTTGAGTCTCCAAGCAGAACTTCTTAAGTAACTGATGAACAGCAAACTGGTGGTTCTCTGACAAAAGAGATAGAGCTTTGACTGGCATTAAAAACAAAGAAACAAATGAACAAACACAACCCGTCCCCAGTAGCAATCTGTCTCTTCCACTCTTTCCCCTTTGTGACAGGCATATATAGGTTATAGGACTCAACTATGAACAGAGTCACTGTCTCTGACAGTAGCCAGTAGGGATGTGCCTGAGACTGGAGGTGACACTAGCTAAGATTTTGAAACTAACTAAGGCTTATTGCCATTTCTTAATAATAAGCATCTTATTTTGTAAAATAAATTTACATATTTAAATATTCCTCCCAAGAAATAGCATATTTAAAAGCAAAAGTCCTATGTACCCAATAACAATGAGTATCGCTGTGCACCAAAGAGTGTGCGCTGAGATGTTTATGATTCTAAATTGGAAACAACCTGAATTCTACCAATGGAATGATGATTAAGCAACACAATGAGTACCAGGGGCATCATGATGAGGAGAAGAATCTATGTATGAAAAGTTATAGACACTATGATTCTACTCACGTAAGTATCCGAACAGGGGCAATTGCTCAGTGGACATCAGGGGAGTGTTGTAACTGCAGGGACATGGGTGGAGGGTCCTGGCACACTGGTAATGTTCTGGGTTTGATCAGTTTGCTGATTACAAGGTATATGTAGTTCATGAATTTTCTTTCTGTTTTTTTTTTTAAATCAAAGGGTGGGATCACATTTTTATTTCTGCATATGAAAACCTCTAAAAATAGAGTTCAGTCCTCTACTTCTATAGAGGAAAATCATTTTTTTTTAAGTAGCAATCTAAGCATATCATTCAACAATATGGCGGTCCATGCCAAAATAATCAGTTCATTAGGTTAGGGGGAGATGGAAGGCATGTTGGAGGATGCTTTTTAGAACAAATCTTGTAGAGAAAATTGATTCTTTAAACTGCAGCCCTGTATATCTTTGGATGAAATTGGAAATGCTTGCAAATTGTTTTAATGTGATAGTTTCAAACTGATCAATAAAAATAAGATGGAAATATGTGCCAAAAAAAAAGAAAAGAAAAGAAAAGAAATCTCTACAAGTAATAAATTGTGTCTCTCCAATCCCCCAGTGCAAAATGAAAACAAAAATATGAAGGGAAGAAGCAAGCATTTATCCTGGCATTTATCTGTGTGAATTGTACCACTGGGTCACTGGATAGCAGAAGAGGGGAAGCAACTCTTTGTAAACGATTTTATCTAATAAAGGGGAAAAGGTGATGGGATTGGAAATCACCATTTTCCAATCACCAATGAATGAATGGATCTAAGCATTGAGTACCAACAAGTGCTAAGACCAGAAGGACATCCAGACAGATGCCTCCTGCTGAACTCACACAGCACCACATAGTCTTGCCAAAGGGCTCAAATCTGAGTCTGATCAACCCTCTGGACTCAGCTGGCAACTTTCAGAAAATGCAGAGAACAGAGAAATTGCATGATGACCATGCAATAAACAGAATCAAGACTATGGAATAGTCTCTAAGCCAAATACACTGGATTGCTCAATTGGTAAATTTAAGAAAAAGAAAGAAAGGGAAGAGAAATTTGTAGATTTTGTAGATTTGTAGAAAATTGTAGATTTCAATAGGCATGAAATACTAATTTTTCTTTTCGAAGATAATGAGCGAGATTAAGCTATAGTCTCTAGGAATGAACATCAGAGTGATCTCTATGAAAGTCTAAATAGTACTTACTTTGAGGGGAGGAGAAGGATTGCAAGGCAGAAGGGCCACCTGTCTTCACCCAGGTGTAGGAAACCAAAGTATCTGATGATTTAGTCTCTATATGCGTCTGGTAGGCCCATCTTGTCTGTGTTTTGTTTTACAATAAAATATTTTAAAAAGTCAATAAGATTATTTATTAAAGACTTAGTTTCCTGGTTTTTAAAAAAGACTTCAGACTATTTACCTAAATTTGTCCCTTTTTGAAGTTATTTACATATGTAGAATGTGCTTTTACAGTTTTCAAGAATGATTTTAAAAATTATACCCTGGTTAGGAAGAAATCTTTGCGAGCAGCACACTGATTTTGTTGTTTAGTAAACTGCAATTGACCTAAAATCCCTTCAGCCACTTAATTCAGCAGTATTCAGAATCTTTTTCTGCATTAATGTTTATCATTAATCACATTTAAAACTTGCAAATATGAAGTTATTCTGCCTATACAGGAAGGAGGCAGTTAATTAACAGAGAAACAAAGGACTTTGAGTAGTTACTTTGATAACAATTTGTGCTCTGGGCTCTGGAATAACTGAAGGAATTCCACATTCCCTACCATTTGATTTCTAGAAAATTCTCTGAAGATGTTATGAGTCTAGTCATAAGCGGTGATCTAAACAATCAAATGACATATTCTTCCTTATGAATTCACCTTGTATTTTATAAGAACTACTTATATTTCCAACGAGATATAATTTGCAGTTCTTTTTTTTTGACCTGGGCTGGGTTTGAACCCACTACCTTCGTCATATGGGGCCAGCACCCTACTCCTTTGAGCCACAGGTGCTACCCCCATCGAGATATAATTTGTATCATAAAATTCACCTTCTGAAAGTGTACAAGTCAGGGGTTTTTAGTATGTCTACAAAATGTTGAAAACTTCAGCGTTATTTAATTCCAGAACATTTTATCACCTTAAAAAGAAAGCTGTGTCCATCCATCAGCATTTATCCCCTATTCCTCAAGTTTCTGGCAGATAGTAATCAACTTCCTGTTCTATAGGTTTGTTTATTCTTAATGTTTCATGTAAGTGGAATTATACAATGTCTGACCTTCTGGGTCTGGCATCTTTCATGGTTCACCCGTGTTGCAGCACGTAACAGTACTTTATTTCTTTTTATGGTTGAATAACATTCCATTTTATTTATCTGTTTATCCACCAATAAACATTTGGATTGTTTCTACTTTGGGGCTTTTGTTAATACTGTGGACTTTTTTTTTTTTTTACAAGTTTTTACAAGGACATATGTTTTCAAAACTTTTGGCTATATACCTAAGAGTGGAATTGCTGGGTCGCATGGCAGTTCATGTTGAAATTTTTGAGGAACTGCCCTGCTATTTTCCAAATGGGTACACTATTCTACATTCCCACCCACCATGAATGGAGGTTCTAATTTCTCCACATCCTTGGCCACACTTGCTTGTAGCCATGCTAGTAAATGTAAATTGGTATTTTATTGTGTCTATTTTAAAGAATACACTCTAAAAAAACTCTTAGGCATGAAATCAACATTCATGGTGACAGCGCATGTTAAGTAAGCCAGGGTGGATGTGGGTAACAAACCTGGCCAGTCAATCCCTCATTTCCTGGGGGATGGCCACTTAATGTAAGATAGGTGACTTAGCTGCAAGTCTTCCAGGGTCTTCTGGAAGGAAGATATTTTTTCACTGATATTGCAGGTTGATTATGGGTATTATGGGCCTTTTGAACTACTGTGAATAGCTGTGCTTGTAGGGCATTTTAATTATATAAAACAACACATTCTCCTTTTGTTTGGGGAACATTTTTATTAGTTTAAACTAGTTTAAATTCAGCTTCTCTCAGTTTCACTTAAAAGTCCTGAGCAATACAGCCTTCTTTTAAAAGTGTAAAAGGCTGAATTTCTCTTACATTTTGAAGAAATGGTTTCTAATGTTTTATACTTTGTTTGTAAACTGAATGCTATTTTATTTTTTTAAAAGGATTAAAGGAAAATTAATAATGAACACCATGGGTTTCTTCCTCAAATTGGCATCCACTTAGTCCACCAAACTTCACCAAATTTTTCAACAAATCCCTTAAGAAAAAACACAAAAATTTATACTCTTACTAAATTTTGCTAAATTACTTATCACAAATTAAGAGATTCAATATGCACATTTTAAAATCCGATAATTAGATAAAAATAGGTTAAAGAATACTTTTGGGAAAAAGGCAATCACCAAAGGAAAGAAAAATAATTTTCTAAATGTTGGATAAAATAAAAATAAGCCAACATAACCCTTATTTTAAAAAAAGTAAAGAAATAAATTTCAAAAAACATGTTGAAATGACAGATGTAACATGAATATGACTGTCAAACAACAATTAAAGAAATTAAAATATTCTATTGAAAAGACAATCAAATTGGTTCAAGAGCAAATTTAAATATAATGTTCATTAGGAGAAATTCTCCTAAAAAAAGTATTGCAAAATGGTTAAAATAAAAGAATGATTGAAGGTTATGTCGAACAGTTGGATGAAAATATTTCAGATTGTATATGAAACCAGCACATTGTACCCCATGATTGCACTTATGTACACAGCTATGATTTAATTAAAAAATAAAAAAAAGAATGAGGATAGGCAAATGTAATTTTTTGAAAAGCTAGAAAATTAATATTATAAAGAGTTGAATTTAGATAGTAAGCATTGAAAGGAAACTTGAAAAGAATCAGTTAATATCAATAATTCAAGGGGAAATTAAAGAAATGTGGCCTCACAGAAACAAGTCATAAGGAAAGGTACCATAGATCAAGAGAGATGTGGTATACCCACAAAAGGCAATGAGAGGCTCGGTGCCTGTGGCTCAACGGGCTAAGGTGCTAGCCACATACACCTGAGCTGGTGGGTTCGAATCCAGTCCAGGCCCACCAAACAACAATGATGGCTGCAACTAAAAAATGGCCGGGCGTTGTGGTGGGTGCCTGTAGTCCCTTGGAAGCTGTAGCTACTTGGAAGGCAGAGGCAGGAGACTGGCTTGAGCAAGGAATTGGAGGTTGCTGTGAGCTGTGATGCCATAGCACTCTACCCAGGGTGACAGCTTGAGGCTGTGTCTCAAAAAATAAATAAATAAATAAATAAATAAGCAATTGGAAGTGAGCTGGCAGAGTTAAGAAAAGAAATGGAAGAGAAAAACAAAACATTATGTAAATTAAAGCCACATTTTAAGGAGCAAAATAGAATTAAAATGTGAAGCTCAGAACACAACAAGATTGAAAAGATTAATTGCTTCAACTAAAATTTGCTCAAGTCTCAGTACGGAAGGGTACATTACGTTTTAGGAAAAACATAAACAGAATGATACTGCACCAATCTATACCTTGGTCCTGCTTCAGGACCTCAAGGATGATGGGAGAATTTTATGACCCTCCAGTGTAAAAAGATAAGTCATGTTTAAGAAGTGCAAATACCAACTTGGCCTCAGGGTGGGTGACAGTGGGCACCCAATGGCAGAAGACACTGGAACAACCAAACAGTTAGGAAGGAGACAGAATTTTATACTGAGCTCAGTTTTCCTATGGACTTCTCAGGCGTGCAAGAATTTAAGAAATAGAGCACTACACGAATCTTTCCTTTAAAAAAAGTCACAGGGAGACAGAATCCAGCAAACCAACAAATGATTCAAAATTAAGAACTTGGAAATAAATGTAAAGGTCATGATGCTCACGATAGGGTTCATAATGCTGTATCTCCGCCATTATAGTATCATACCTAGCCATTGATTTTAAAATTTTAATGGCAATATTTTAATTTCAAGTTTTCTAATCGGTGTATCATATTCACTATTTCTGATTTTATGTCTACCTCCTTTAAATATTGTCTTAGTCTTTCCTATGGATGTTAGTCTTACGTTTTGTTTGTTTGTTTGTTTTTTAAAGAAACCAAATGTACGGCTCGGCGCCTGTGGCTCAACAGGCTAAAGTGCCAGCCACGTACACCTGAGCTGGTGGGTTTGAATCCAGACCCCGGGCCCGCCAAACAATAATGACGGCTGCAACCAAAAAATGGCCGGGCATTGTGGCGGGCGTCTGTAGTCCCAGCTACTTGGGAGGTGGAGGCAAGAGACTCGCTTGAGCCCAGGAATTGGAGGTTGCTGTGAGCTGTGATGCCACAGCACTCTACCCAGGGTGACAACTTGAGGCTCTGTCTCAAAAAAAAAAAAGAAACCAAATGTTCTTATTTCAGACCACTTGGTAGGTTGCTACATTATGTAGACTTATCTGAAAGAATTTAATTTCTGCGTTTCAAGTTTTCTGGGGGGTCATTTTTCTCATTGTTGTATTTCTTTATTACTTTTAACTAGCATGCTCATTTTGAGTAAAGTTCTTCCTCTATCTCTTCCTCTCCCCCTTCCCTCTCCCTCCCTTTTCCTCTTCCTCCTCCTCATTCTCTTTTTCTTCTCCTCCTCTCCTCCTTCTCTTTATGTTTTCTCTCCCTCTCTCTTTCTCTCCCCATGTGCTTGCCTTCACCCATCCTCTCAGGAACCCATTCCGAAACCACCAGATGGTATTTGGGAAGTGATTTGGAACCCTACCCTGGAACAACATCAGAGGTACTGCAGATCTCATCACTAGGCTCAGACATTCCCAATGTCATTCCCTTGTTACATCGCTTCACTCCCACTCCAATTCCAAGCAGGGGTGGGCAGAAACTTTTGCAATTACCTTTTATAAGTATAGGAGACCACCTGTGGTGATTGCTGCAGTCAGGGGTTGATTCAGCATCATGGCCACATAAGGAGTCTTCTTATGATCTTGACTGTTCTGAAAATTACACCAACTTCTTTTCATGTATTATCTTATTTTGGAGAGTTCCACTCCACTGTGATGTAAACACCTGTAAGAGAGGAATTCTGAGTCACTTCTGTTTTCTTTGAGGCTAAAAGTCTTTGAAGCCCACAGATTCAGTGCTGACTACTACTTTGAGTTTCTGACCCACTCTGGAGCTATAAGCTGTTATTGTTTTGTGCTTGGGTCTGTCTTTCAATTTTCTGTTTCTTAACTGTGTCTTTCAATGTGATATGCACAAAGCAGAGTATAGCTCAGAGCATAAACTGGCAATGCTTTCTAAAACATTAGGGCTGTCATAACAGATTTTTGACTCTGTGAATACTAAGAGATGAGATATCCACTATTCCCAGGAATTCAAATAATTTAATTGAGGCCAAGTTCAATAGAGTGAAACTTGTTCCATTAGCCAGAAAGGCACAACTGTTTTTTCCCCTCATTATATAATGGTTATACATTTCAGCTCTTAGACTAATTATCTCCCTACTGGATCAAAGGGTTTTCCACCCTAGAAAAAGTATGCTTTGAATTGATAAATATTGAGGGTTGTTTTTAAGGAAATCTTTGTTCGTCATATAATTTTTATGTGATAAGTGGTATTCCATAAAAATGTGAGTAGCTCTAAAGTAAAGATAATGAACTGTGCTGATTTACTGGTGCCAGGGACGGTTTGGAACATTTTGTTCCACCTAGCTATTGCATCCTTTTCACATTAGTCTTCTTTTAAATATTAGATAAAAATGGTACTGTGGGAACATCCATAAAATTATTACAGAAGAAATATAAAAATACAGCATCTTCCAATTTTATTAGTTGGGATCATCGAGTTCTTTGGTCAATTAGAGCAGAAAGTTGTGCTGTTAGTGGGCAGGTCTTTCTTACACAGGGACTCTATCGCAGGTCAATTTCTTTTCTATATCATCATTACGTTCCAAAACTATTTGCATTTTTGGTGTTTACATCACAGTGGAGTGAAACTCTCCAAAATAAGAAAATATATGAAAAGAAGTTGGTGTAATTTTAAGAACATCCAGAAACATGAAAATTCCAAGAGTTGAAATAATTTTTGATTTTGTCCAGGTTTAGAAAATGCATTCTTGAGTTGCAATGGTAGTAGCTAAAAAATGAGGCAGCAATTGCTTGAAAGAATAAGCAGAAATTTTAAACAAAAGAAAACATTTATTAGTTACTTGAACAAAAATGTCAAACAAAAGGGTTTTAATTTGGCTGAAGAAAATAAAGCAAGAAAAGAAAGAAAATTGCATCTTTAGAAACTGTTGATGGAAATGCCAGTTAAAGATTGCAGATTGGACTTGAACCTTTATCTGTGCACCTTCCAAATAGAAAATGGAAGAAAGGAATTTTATTTATGACAAAAGGTATAAAACCACATAATGAAAAAATCTTTCAACATCTTACGAATGACAGAATGATTAGGCAAGGAGACTAATAGGACAAAAAAAAGTTGGAAAATGAAGAGCAGAAGGAAAAATGGTGGTTGAGTAATTAGACCAGACAAAGTTGAACGCCCAAGTCGGCAGGAGGAAATGCTCAGGTTCCCTTGGAGACGGAGTGGTGTCCACAAACAAGAGAAATGCTTGAAAGTCTGTTTTAGAATCTTCTACATTCCAGAAAAAAATGGTATTTATTCTTTGGAAAGAGCCTATTAGTGGAGAGGGCAGTAATCACAACGGGGTAGGGGGAAGAGCAAGTGACCTGGGACATTACACAGAATCTTTTACTCAATGACAAGACCTCCAGGTTTCTTCCATAGCTTGGTTCTCAGACCACCGAAAGTTAAGTTTTTACCATTCAGGTAGGATGTTGAAAGATTTTTTTCCTGAGAAATCTGACCAGCCAGTAAAGCAAAAACAAAAACCATAAACTAAGCAAGAGCAGCAAAATAAGCCTTCTACAATGAAAGGCTTAGCCACGCCACTCCACTGTGAAGCACACGGGTGTTATCCGTGCAATAAAGCTTTACTGAACTTTTAAAAAGCATATCCACTTTTATCACTAGGCTTCTGTAATAAGAAGAAAACAAATCTACAGAAAAAATCAGTGTGGAAGGATAAGAGATTATCTAAGGGGATGAAAACTTTAAAACAATTACAAATATCCTCCAAAGGTAAGAAAAGATGCTGTGTCCTTGAATCAGGTGTAAAATGTCATTCATAGATATGTCAGTGAATGGATAGACAGACAGACTGACAGACAGACAGACAGATAGATAGATAGATAGATAATAGATATTGATAGCTAGAAATAGAGAGAAATAGAGATAGAAGATGGATGGATGGATGGATAGATAGATAGATAAATGATAGATATTGATAGAAATAGAGATAAATAGAAATAGATAAGATAGAAGATGGATGGATGGATGGATAGATAGATAGATGATAGATGATAGATATTGATAGATAGAAATAGAGATAAATAGAAATAGAGATAGAAGATAGGTGGATAGATAGATAGATAGATAAATGATAGATATTGATAGAAATAGACATAAATAGAAATAGATAGAGATAGAAGATAGATGGATGGATGGATAGATAGATAGATAGATAGATAGATAGATAGATAGATAGATGATAGATATTGATAGAAAGAGATAGAGATAGAAGATAGATGGATAGATAGGTAGGTAGGTAGGTAGGTAGGTAGGTAGATAGATAGATAGATAGACAGACAGACAGACAGACAGACAGACAGACAGATAGATAGATAGATGGATAGGAATAAAGGAGGTCTTAGAATTTCAAAGAAATGTGACAGCCAAAAAAGGAGAACCTCAAAAGAGAAGATTTGGAAATAGATTTGCAGAAATATATCAGGAAGTGGAAGAAAAAGTCAGAGATGGAAGACAGAAAACATGAAAATATGACAACTAGACGATTCATCTAGGAAATCCCAACAGCTCAACAGTAGGAGTTCCAGAAAGAGAAAAGACAAAACAGAATGTAGCATGTGATCTTGAGACTCAGTCTCACTTTTGTCACCCTCAGTAGAGTGTTGTGGCTTCACATTTCATGGTAACCTCAAACTATTGGGCTCCCGAGTAGCTGGGACTATAAGTGCCTGTATACACCTGGCTATTTTTAGAGCTAGGGGTCTCACTCATGCTCAGGCTGCTCTTGAACTCCTAAGCCCCAGCAATCCACCTGCCTCAGCCTCTCAGAGTGCTAGGATAACAGGTGTGAGCCACCTCACCTGGGCCTGAAATAAGTTTTTTATATATACCCTAGAATGAAAGGATGGGTATTTCCAGATAGAACTTTAAGGTACATCATTGCTCCTTATAATGACAAATAATAAGATCCAAAAAGCAGAGTGAGGAGGTAAATAAAGTTCCTTGTTTGAAGATTCTTCAGATTTCAGATTTATCAATCGGGTCCTCTTTGGCTCAATCAAGTCCCATCAAAGATGGATTATTCTTTCTCTCTGCAAAACAAGAGCTAGTTTATAGTTCTCAGTTTTTCTCCTTCTCAAAAGGAAAGAGGGATTTCCCTTGTGGACAACTTGGTGAAAAATGCGAAGAGCATAGTGCTCTTAGTTGCAGTATCCAGAGGTGGCTTTGACCTTGACTCCATAGCAGAGACCAATTGGATGTATGCCACGTGCATGAATGCCCACCTGTGCCCTGTGTCTTGTGCCCTGCACCCGTGTGCCCATGTGCTAGGCACTCTGGAGGCTCATCAATTAGAATTCAGGGCTTCACTTCCACCCCCTGCTAGACCTTGACCTCCTAGCCCTGTCACTCCAGGTGATCCCACATCACTCGCTCCATCTCTACTCACTGCTGCATCTGGAAAGTGTCAGCTGAGGTCAATCCCAAGGTCCACTGTTTATCAAGGATCTGTGGAAGCTGATGTGGGAGTGGGAAGCCCTTGATGGCGGCTCCTCAGAGCTCTCATTCGAACCTGCCCATCTCACACCACCTCCCCGTCATTCTTTCTCCCCTTGCACTCCTCTTGCCTCAATCTGTTCATCAATAGTGCAACCATCAGAGGTCCTTTACTTTGTAATTGGATTTGACTTTGATAATTCTTGGATCATATATTTTTTTCTTTTTTCAAACACTGAGGACCCAGCTTCACTATCCTGGAAGTAAGTAGTGCTGACAAGTTATCCAAGTATGACTCGGGTACACATGAGCCCTCAAAACAATTCTTAATTTAATTAGCTTATTGACTGAAGTCAAAATTTGTTGATTCTTTCTGCAGCCAATTACCCTCTCCGTGATCTCTCCCAAAAGAAGTTTGTTTTTCTTTTTCCCTCAGGAACATGATTTTTCTGGTCTGAGAAGAAGAAAAATACCACGCTTCAAAATAAAACACACATTCACTGTGATGGCTGATGATTCGGCTAACATTAATTATTATTCCTGCTTATGGGTAAGGTTAAGAAAACTTATGTGGGGGTGGCGCCTGTGGCTCAAAGGAGTAGGGCACTGGCCCCATATGCAGGAGGTGAAGGGTTCAAACCCAGCCCCAGCCAAAAGAAAAACTGCAAAAAAAAAAAAAAGAAAACTGTTGTGTGGCTAATGGTTCTCTCAAAATGTGTCATGAAAACACACACACACAGAGATGGCACGTGTGCACACGGATATTCTAATTGTGGTTATTCTTAATTGACCCAGGTTCGGTAGCAAGGTTTATGTGAATACACAAGTTTAGGCTGTTGTCTGAACAGTGAACTTCATCATGTGAGATCTCTGCAAAATTTTGACAGGCAAGAGCTCAGGGTTATTTGTTACACTGTGCTCACCTCTGCTTAGCAGCATATTTTAAAAAAATCGAACCTGTTCTCTTACCTGGCAAACTGGAAGGAAGCAATTATTCCCTCTCTCCAACTCTTGGCAGCTGGAGTGAAGTCAAGTGACCTGAGGGTGACAAACAGATATTCCCAAAGTAGCAACACAAAATCAGAGGGTGAGCCGGGGACGATTTCTGCAGCTGAGTCAAGAGCCTTGTGGCATGGGCGCCACTGGTGGGTATTCCTACACCAAGAATTTGACCTGCCTCTTCCCTTCAGTTCTGCCAAAGCTTTGCTGTCCCTTCTTTACCCCCTCACATAGATTTTCCTCTTACTAAAGTGTCAGGTTCAGCTTTAGATGTTTGTAACCAAGGAATCATGACTTTATGGCTGTCGACCAAACTTCGTTCAGGGATCTGGGAAGCATCTTGGCATGTCCATGCTTGGTGAAGATGTGTAGGCCTGCCTTCTCCCTTCAAGTAGCAAAACCAGATGTCTCACAAGCATCAGAGGGACCCATCTGTGCACAGGAAAAAGCTGCTACTTTCAGTGAAAGTGGTTTGGCAAAAAAATGACAAAAATTACCATTTCCAAAACATCGGCAATCTTTGTTATTTCAAAAGGAGCTCACAAAAATAAGAGATTTTCTTTGATGACATTAGCACGTAAATAGTGAATACAAAAAAGGGAGGTGATTGCATAAAATGATAGGTGTAGTTCCAACCACTTGCATGCTGAAAGGGAACAAGGAGGGCTGTCAATTACTTGATGACTTGCTTCAAAACGTGAAAGGCAATGTCAACAATTCCAGAACATGTCATTAGACCAGACAATCACTTCCAGTTTTTCCCCAGCTCTGTTCCACAAACTGGCTTGACTACTTGTAACACATGGCTTTGCTTAAGTCTCTCCAATAGGGTGGGGCTTCCTGTGTTTGGCAACTTTATAGAATGTGTCAAGGAAAAAAAACCCAGCAAAATCAATGTTTAGGGAAGTCTTCAGTCCTTTTGAGTTCATATTTCCTCACCCCACCACTTCTTCACTTAAAACATCTCATTTAGTTCATTTTTAGAATGGACATATGTGAAGGGCTTTATCATTTTGCTGGATTCACACTTTGACAAGACTCTTTAGTCCAAAAAACACTGGATTTTGTGTTTCATCAGCAACCCAAGAGAAATCATGTGTACTAGGGTCATCACCCTTCCTTTTCTTTGACACTTCAACTTAGGTTGGGTATGTAAAAATAAATAATAAACCATTCTAAAATAATGCCAACTCAACTGACATTTTGAAACTCTTTTTTTTTGTATTTTTCATTTGTTTCATCTGCACAGAAGCACGTAATTTTTATGACTAAGTTAGTGTGTAGGATGTTGAAGAAATTTATATAAAAAATAAACAGCAGATTTTACAATGTATCCAAAATTTTAATTCATTGAATGGCTTTTAATCCTTATGTAGACGGACAGATTACAATAATAGTTCAGAATCTACATCATTTCTGGAATTCAGCTACAGTCAAGTAGAGCGCTGTTAGCTTTGGTTTTCAGTTTTTTGCCTTTGAAATGTAGTAATTTTTTATTTATAATAGCTTTCACAGTTTTCCTGCAAAGATATTGTTTAATTGCATGATCTTTTCACAGAGTAATAACATGAATATCATTTGTGTCATACAGTGCATGCAGATGCTATTCTTTCATAACACAGAGAGTATACAAAAAAGAGATACAAAGAGAAAGCAAATTTGAAAAGACTCTCTACTACTCTTACGCCACATGTGTTAGCAAGCAAATTATCTTATTGGTACCATGTGCTAACCAATTGTGACTGGAGCTCCGCAATCAAATTATTCTAAATAATGCACTTCAGCATTTATCTCAACCATGACGTATTTAAATTTGTTTGGTGCACACTCCCATGGACCTAGTCACATATTTGTCAACAAATAATTGTAAGTAGGAAAAACTGAAAATCAACATAGATGGCAGGATCTCCAAGGACTTGGAAACAAGCCCTCTCACCATTTCATGGTGGAATACCCAGTAGACACCAAGTCTTTTGCCAGTTTCCAACTGGCCACAAAGCATCTGTAGAGGGGTGAACTGTGTGAACTTGTGTGACCTTGGAGCAGGTCTGAACACTGATGCAATTTGACATACTGATGAGCGTAGACATTATTTCAAGGTAGATGCAGCAATTGTAATGGGATTTGAAAATATTTATGACCTTTCCTCGGTAACAAATTGCACTGGCCTTCGGGTGTACAAGTCTTGAAGTGCTTGATTGGACTAAGGGTAGAACTTTTGCATTTGCTAAGTGGAAAAAAAAAAACCTCTTGAAACACTTTGAAATAAGGGATTTTACCCCTAGTTTAGCTCACATGGCAGACATATTTAATTTTATGAATGATACAAGTCTTTTAAATCAAGGTTCTGAGGTCATCATTATGGATACAATTGAAAAAATTACGAACTTTCTTGGCTAAACTGCTAATGTGGAAGAAGAGAGTGTAGAGGTCAATGCCCTTGCAAACTTTCAAATCCTGAATGAAGTGCTTTTCTCACATGGAGATGAAATAGAAGCAGAGATCCTTAGGTCTTTGAGGACTTGGGGTACCGACCTCCACATCCTCCTGTGGTGTCCCAGTTCCCATGTTCAACATCCTAGTTATTTCTCTTTGATGCCTTAATATCCACAGATGAAATCCAGCAGTGCTGTGAATTCACTGGACTTTGGCAACCTCAGGCTCAAACCTTGACTTTGATTTTTGGCTACTTCAGCTTTGTGTCTGCAGCAAAGACAAGTGATTCTTTTAGCACAGCCATAGAAATCAAAGAAAGTCCCTGGTTTCCTGACCCTGCCTTGGGCTGACAAATAAAGACTTTGAAAATTGATTTCGTTCTTTTAAGCTCTTTAGCTCAGAAGCAGCCAGCCTATCCTAAAATCTTCGCATTCCATTTCCTCGAAGGCCTATTGACCGCAGACACTCCTGGAATCAATTACTATACCCATCGGGGTTCTAAGTTGCAAAGAGCAGAACTCACTGGAGCTAGCTGGAACAAGAAAGTAATTTATTAGATCCTGTTGGAGGCTCCCAGAATTTGCAGATGGTCCAGGGAGCAGCTTGAACAATGTCACAGACATTGACAATGACAGTGCTCCAGTGGGAATCTGGTGCCACCATGAAGCATAAGGCACAGCCTCCACCGTGGTGCTGGGTGAGAGGTGTTCCCCCCTGGGCCAGCTTTCTGTTTTCTCTCAGCAAGATTCATCAGCTTTCCTGCAATGCTTTAGGGTATCACCCTCTTCTCAACACTCTTTTCTGAGGCATAATCTCCAGCAGGTGCATTGGGTCAGACACGCTTATGGCACCTGCCTACATCAAGGTCCCAAGGAGGCTGGAAGAGGAAGGTTTAACTTTTTACTTTGAATGAGGGGATACAGAAGGAAATTCTGCAAACATTAGATGGGCATTCAAACAGTATTAGGCAGCCATGGACTTTAACCAAGACCCACTGCAAAGATCCAGCTACAAGTGTCACCTCCCCCAAAGACACATCTCCCAGCACCCCATCTAAAGTGGCACATGGAGCACATTCTATCGCATACTCACTTCTTTGAAGCGTATACCAGTGATCTGCACATACTCACTTCTGGGACTATCTTGTTGATGTATTTAATCGCTCTTTTCTTGTCTCCCACCTAATAAAATGGGAAGCTCGATAAAAGCTTAGCACAGTTCCTGGCAGATGGTTGGTGCTCTGTAAGTATTTGTTGAATTAATGTAGCTATAAAATGAGATGTGTCCAATGGATGATCATGACACTGGTTTTGGAACTGTCTGCCACTTCTTTCCTTCCTAAGGCTCTGCAGGCGATACCAGTGATGTGGGAGGCCCAGTCTAGGGCGGACTCCATCTGCTGTGCCTGCCCCTGCATCAGCTCCAGGAGCTGTGGGTTGCGATTCTTTTGTAAAATCTCATTTGAAAATGAGCTTAACCTTGCAACATAAAGTGTGAATATCACTGCTTGGACTGAAGCTGCCTTCAGTTCACTATGTAAGGACAACCCTGTTTGTTTATTCTCCTCTCTAGATGAGCAGGTTCTAGCTGCAAAGTATGTCTCCAACCGCTGTCCAACTGCCTCCCCATCAATTTCAATCCATCTTCCATAATGATATAAGAGCACCATAACATTCTCCTAATCAAAACATTCCAATAGCCGCCCAGTGTATGTGAAAAAAAATCCAGAATCCTTGGTGAGGCCTCCAGCTCTCTACCTGGCTCTGCCAACCTCTCCAGCTTCACCTTCCAGCCACGTGACCTCTCTTCCTCCCCTCCAGGGACCCAGCTGCTGTCCCAGCTCAGGGTCATCCCTACCGGCTCATGCCTCCACCTGGCACACTCCTTGGCCTGTTAGGGAGCCTCACTTGTCACCTGTCAGGTCTTGGTCACAATGACTTCTCTCCAGAGAGGCCGTTCCCGGCTGGCAGATGCAGAGTCAGTACATCTCTCAGTCTTTCTTCTGCCATCTGTTCTTTTTATTGATCTGATCAAAATATATGTGTATGGATATATATTTGACCCTACATATCAAATAGACATTTTTAAAAATCATAATAAAATCATAAATATATTTAATCTTATTCAATCAAACATGTTTTATCATTATTTTAAATATATATTTGATCATATCCAATGTACTTGACCATAGTTTTATATACATGTATTTATTTGGTCAATGTCTTTTCCCCCCACTAACTGAAAGTGCTAAGAACATAGAGATCTTGCCCAGGAGAGTGCAGAGTGGGTAGAGCAGGTAGTCAATAAGTATTTTTTTTTTTTTTCAGTTTTTGGCCGGGGCTGGTCTTGAATCTGCCACCTCTGGCACAAGGGGATGGCACCCTACTCCTGTCAGCCACAGGCCCCGCCCTCAATAAGTATTTTTGAATGAATGCAACAAGTAACAAATTTAAATTATAAGAGGCAGATCCTACGGATCATACTGGGCAGAAACAAAACAAAACAAAAACACAGGAAGTAGGATTTTGTTTTAATTAGAGTTATTCATCAATGCTGTAACTGAACTATCAATTCATGAAAAATTTAAGCTCTGGGAAAGGGGTCATGTGGATCCAAAATCTACTGACTCAGTTTTTAGCTCTCCAGAGCACACGTTAAGGAAAATAGTGTTTCGTGGGCTCTGCCCATGAACTTGGACTCAGAAGATCACTGTAATCGTCGGGGCTAATGCCCATGACTCCTCTGCAGATATGACCAGCTACAGGGTGTAGTTATAATTGGCGGTTGGATTTCTTCCTTGTCAGTGAAACAGTAGATGGCAGAGTTTTCAAATAACCTTATTTAGTTAACAGTGATTCTGTTTTTAGACTACAAGTTGTAAAATTCTTTCCTCCCTGGCTTAAATCATTTATATGTGAATGGTTTTGCCCCAATAGGGTAAGATGGTGGAGGGCCTCAGTAAAAAAACTTTGTATTCCTTACATCCTCTCCCTAAACCAGAAACCTAGTTGGGCTGTTGCTTCATTCAGCTCCTCCCGTGGCCCTCGGAGCCTCCCGTGACTGCTGCCGTCCTCATTCTCTGTCTTTGTGTTCCTCTTGCCTCTGAGCTTACATTTCAATCCGTGTAATAAACACGCTCACAGAACAGAAAAGGACTGACAAGCAATCTTGTTTGATAGACAAAAAAAACAAAACAAAACAAAAAAACCCAAGCTGAATGCTGGTGCGGTGAGCTGAGAGACACTTAGTAAACACTACTTAATATTTTGTTGACTGAGTAGGTTTCCCAAGTTCATAGTCCTACGTAGAAGAATGTAGGAATTTTGAACTTGGAAAGCAGCTTCTGAGCCTTTCTATCACATGTTTAAGTTTCTGTTTGGGTAGCAGCAACAGCTAAGATTTATGGACCATCTACTATGTGCCAAGCGCATGTAGGAACACACTGAATTCTCAGCACAGCGTTATGAAGAGGGATGCTATTGTTATCCCATCTTGTGGTTTAGAAAACTGAGGTGCAGAGGAGCTGAATTGATCATAGATACACAGTAAGAGGCACAGCAGGAACCGGAGCTCCAGAGCCTGTGTGTGTAATTACTATACAAGGGCACCTGCTGTGGGCTGAATTGCGCCCCCTTACAATTCACATGTTAACGTCCTACTCCCCAGTCCCTCAGAAGGTATTTGGAGGTAGGATCGTTAAAGAGGCCATTGAGGTCAAATAAGGTCATAGGGGTGGCCCTATTCCATTCTGACTGGCGTCCATTGGAAGAGGTGATTAGGACACAGACACAGAGGGACAGCCATGTGAGGACACAGGGAGAAGATGGCTGTCCCCAAGCCAAGGGCAGAGGCCACAGGAGACCCAACCCTGCCAGCACCTTGATCTCAAACGTGCGGGCTGCAGAACTGTGAGGAAATAATGTCTGTCATTTAAACCGGCGTGCAAAAGTGCGCTGTGCGGTGCTTGTTACGGCAGCCCAAGTGCCAACTGCTTACCTTGTGCCCAGCTTCTGTACCTCCAAAGCCTCAGCACCTTCTTTTAGATCATCCTCTCTGTCTTGAATGTTGCCTTGACTTACAATTTTTTGGATTTGCTATAGGCTCCTTTGAGACACTGACTTATCTAAAGACGATGGCTGTGGGCAGCACCTGTAGCTCAGTGGGTAGGGCGCTGGCCACATACACTGAGGTCAGCGGGTTCGAGCCCAGCCCAGGTGAGATAAAACAACAATGACAACTGCAGCAACAACAACAACAAAAAATGACCAGGCATTGTGGTAGGCACCTGTAGTCCCAGCTACTTGGGAGACTGAGGCAAAGAATTGCTTCAGCCCAAGAGTTTGAGGTTGCTGTGAGCTGTGACATGACAGCACTCCCAGGGTGACATAGTGAGACTCTGTCTCAAAAAAAAACAAAGATGATGCCCGAGACAAATTCATTTTTGTTCAATTCAAGTTATATTTATGAAGTCCCTGCCATGCACCAGCACGCTGCTGGGAGGTCAGAATAGAAGAAGACCTGGTTTCTGCCCAGAGGCACTCACAGGCTAGTAAATGAAACGCTATGTTCCTGCAGGACTGCTAATAGTACCAAATGTATATTAGCATCTAATATGGCTTGGTTGAATTTAATGGAAAATTGATTTACTCCAAAGAAGAAAAATTAAAGAGGATATAAATGAGAGCAGAGTGTTGCAAAAAATACCACCAGCCACTGAGGCAAGAGACATTTAGCCCTGGCTGAGTGTGGCCATGCAGGGGAGGGCAGCTACACCTGCAGGTATCATCTGTCACACACCTGTGACCTCACTGTCAGACAGACAAAAAAATCCAGAGGTTTCCTGTGAAATGAATGTGTGACGAAGGTCTTTATTAGACAAACTTGAGTGTGAAGATTTATGTAATGTCCTCCACAAGCTGAAGATCCATATATCAGAGCACAAGGCCCTGTCCTGAGGCAGGCAGCAGAGACTGGAGCGATGACCGTGCCTGGTAAACTCTGACTCCGTGAGCCCCGGACCTTGCTCTTTGTTGTCATCGGGGGATGAATGGTTATGGTGGGCAGACTTTCAGGGTAACTGTGAAAGACTGAGTTGATGGTATCTACTCTGATGTCATCCATCTCTGTACCCAAGTCCAAGTATGAAGTGGGATTGAAGAGGTGGAAGAATGGAATACTTTCTGTTTCCTATTCAACCCTGCTTAGAATTTTGTGACAGAGCCTGATCGTGATCAGTCCAGAATGGAATCTACTTTTCCAAGTTAGAGAGAACATTATATTCTCTATTTGATGGGAGCTGCCATGTGTAATGTTTTATTAGTAACTCTAGTCAAGCCTAATACCATTCTAAGACAGGTTAGAAGCACCCTTGAAGTTGCTGAAAACTAAAAATGAAAGGTAGATAATGGCCAACATAGGTCCAAATATCCTACACGTTTGGATCGTGAAGAGAGAGTAATGGAAAGGAAGGAGGGAGGGAAGTGTAGGAGGGTGGAAGGAGGGCAGAGCAAGCAGAAGAGAAGGTCTGATAATCTCCTTCTGCAACCTATTTTCTTATTTACTTAAGAAGATTCTCCTAGCTCTTCTCAGAAACCTTACACTAAAGATTACACTTTCTCCCTCATATAGGCAATCTCTCCCTGACTGGATCCTTCCCTCCGGTGTTTAAACACACTTCTTCAAATGGCTTACCCTGGTCAGAATAGCCATTGTTAAAAGAAACAATAGATGCTGGCCTGGGGGATGAAAGGGGAATGCTGTACCTTCAGTTCTGGTTGGTTCTGAAGATTTGTTATCAAGTTGAATTTGTATATAAGTTGGAACAGGTGTATTTCCTTTAATAGCCTCCTCAAGTGTCCTATAGCAGTCAAATGCTTGTAACTCAGTGGTTTACTCTCCATGCATAAGTGTAAGTGGTACATAAGTTGGATATTTGTAACTCAGGGGACTGCCTGGTACCCTGTTGGTGGAAATGTAAATTAGTACAACCGCTGTGGCAAAGAGTATGGAGATTTCTCAAAGAACTAAAAGTAGATTTACCCATTCAATCCAACAGTCCCACCACTGGATATCTACTCAAAGGCAAAGAAGTCATTTGATAACAATGACACCTCCACTTGTGTATTTATCCCACCCAGCTGCAAATTCACAACTGCAAAGATGTGGAATCAACCCAAGTGTCCACCAACTTATGAGTGGATAAAGAAAGTAGGACCACTCAGCCATCAAAAGGAATGAAAGAAATAACCCAGAAACAAAAAAAACTAAACACCCCATGTTTTCATGTTATAAGCAGGAGCCAAGCAATAGGTGGGTAGGGTCCTACAGAGTGACTGAATGCACTTGGAGGCTCAGAGTTCAGAGGGAAATTCAGGATGAAAAATTACCTCTTGGGTACACTGTATACTATTGAAGTGATAGGTATATTAAAAGCCTAGACTTCCTCACTAAAATTGTTAAAAATAAAAATAAAAGAAGTCTAAGAATCTTAGAGTTGGAAGGAACCTTGCATTCTGATCATCAAAAGGCTCATTGGTCTATCATTCTCAATGGTGCAAGTTCATTACACAGTAGAACCTCAATTGTTGGCCACTACCCCACGTGGACTACCTCCTGCAGTTGATCTAATTTTCATAGAACAAACATGCACCCCATGTACGGATCAGTACAATAGACCTAGTTCCTTCTGTTGGCCACCTCTGTATGTTGACCGGTTTTTAATAGCTTACCTCTGTATTTGCTCTTAAATATTGTATTGGACTTTAATATTTTGTTGTGGTACAATACTTTGTTTTTAACTGATGCAATGATGACTCACTAAAGGGAACGTTGAACTTGGGGGGAAAAAACATACATTACTAACATTCATTCCATGAGGACCTGTCTCCATTTCTACATCTCACATAGGGAAGCTGCTGAAAAAATTGGGAGAAAACCCAGAGAGAAAGGAGGGCTGACTGCATGCTGGGGAGAGAACATCTACTTTGTACAGACAAGATTATTCGTGTAATCACACCCTGTAGAGAAGGTAGAATTGGAGTGATGTATTTTTAAAGCACATCAACCATCACACACAGGAGGGAAGGGGAGAGATGCTTGGTGAGATGGTTGGTTGTTTTAAAGCAACTGATAATTAGGGGCTCTTGGTGAAAGAACTATTCATTGATGAATACAGAGGACAAAATCACGGTTAAATCCTTAATTTTTAAGGTTGCTGGATGCTGTTTTCACAGACAGGTTGATAAAGTGCTACTCTCCCCTCGACCTGAACTGGGACTTTTCTCGTCCCCTTTCGTGTTGGCCTGTGTCGTCAATCTAACACTATCAAGGTCTTCGTAGCTTTCTTTTTTAATTTTTCTTTTATTAAATCATAGCTGTGTACATTAATGCAATCTTGGAGTACAATGTGCTGGTTTCATATACAATCTGAAATATTTTCATGGAACTGGTTCACATAGCCTTCACGGCATTTTCTTAGTTGTTGTGTTCAGACGTACTCAGCCCTACTATGAAACTAATTTATGGCTTTCATATGAAAGCTATAACCCAATTAGAGCACAAGAATATAGGGAAAGGGGCAAGGGAAGGGAGGGGCGAGGGGAGAATGGATGGCGGGAGAGTAATTGGTGGGTCCACACCTAGGGTGCATCTTAGAAGGGTACAGGTGAAACTTACTAAATGTAGAATATAAAGGTCTTTGTAGATTTTTGAGTTCATTAACTTTTCTCAGTCACTCAGAATTCTTGAGCAAATCCCCCGGAGGTGTGTAGTGTCTGCCTCAGGCAAACTCAGATCCTCCAGAAGATAATCTGGCAGCCCGTTTTCATTAGCAGTGGGCCCTTGATTGACACCACTATCCTAGGGCTGATTTCATATGCTCCGTTTCATGTGTTCTGTCTTTTCTTCAGAGACCTGGAACCTCACCAAGTTTGGGCTTCCCTCATGTGGTCACTCTGTACACATTCAGCCCCAAGTTGACTACGAATTTATATTCTGTTATCAGGCCCTATGGCCATTTCTGCAGATTACATCTTAAAGAATGGGAAGGGACATGAGAAATGGTCTAGTCCCAAGACTCTCAATGTCTTAGTCCTTTCCAGCTAGTTTAACAGAATACTGTAGACTGGGTGGTTTAAACATCAAACTTTAGTTTTTCACAGTTTGTGAATCTGGGAAGTCCAAGGTCAAGTTTTAGATGATTCAGTGTCAGGTGAGGCCTCTCTTCCAGGTTTGTGAACAGCTTGTTTCTTGCCTTCACACAGCAGAGAAAAAGGAAGAGCGCTCTCTCCTGTCTTTTCTAACAAGAACACTGATGAAAAGCTGCACCCTCATTATCTAATTATCTCTTCAAAGGCCTTCCTCAACATGCTGTCACCTTGGGGGTTAGGGCTTCCCCATCTGAATTTGCAGGGGAAGGACACAAACATTCAGTTCATAGCACTCAATATAACAAAACAACCATCACCAGAAAACTCCTCTCTCTCCAGAAAATGTATCCGAAATTCGTGGAGGCAATTCTGGATGTCACAGTGATTAAAAGTGGCACTGGCATTTAGTGGGGATATCAGACAGGCTGCAATTCTCAAGCTGATGTTTTCTTCACATTTTACATAGCTTTATTCAAATGCACCACTAGATTTGGTTCTAATTCACCCACAGAGATGAAATGTATTTTATGAATGAATGAATTTGAATGAATTTGTCAGATTATGGAAATTGAGAGAAGAGCCTACTTAACTTTCTTCACAATGTTCTTACCTGCAACATGCTCTATCATTCTAAATTTGTGGCTGTTATATTCATGGAGTTTCTATGGATAGGCAACCTGACTATGTTGTTACATCAGTACAGTAGTTAGGTGTGAATATTTATACACTGAAATAATATTTTATAATGAACTATAAATTACATTGTTTTTGTATTATGGTTGGGGCACTTCATTCATTTTTAAGATTATGCCTAGAGATTAATTGTATTATTTCTAAATTTCATCGTGGAAAATATTTGTTAAGGATACAACAGTTCTGATTCCATTCCCGGATGTTCCAGCTTTTATTTAGCCAGCCCCTAACGGACACTTAGTTTATTTCCAACATTTTACTCTCACAAATAAAAATAAAGGTCTCGCAGTGAAGAACTCTCTATGTACCAATTCATATGTTCACGGTGTTTAAACATATATTACTAACATTAAAAAATATATGAAAATTTTCCGGCGGCGCCTGTGGCTCATTGAGTAGGGCACCAGCCCCATATACCGAAGGTGGCAGGTTCAAACCCAGGCTCGTCCGAATTGCAAAACGGAAAAATAGCCGGGTGTTGTGGCAGACGCCTATAGTTCCAGCTACTTGGGAGGCTGAGGCAAAAGAATCACCTAAGCCCATGAGCTGTGTGACGCCACGGCACTCTACCGAGGGTGATAAAGTGAGACTCTGTCTCTACAAGAAAAAAAAGATGTAAAGTCTCCATCTTTTTTAATAGCTGAGTAATATTTCATGGTATGGGGCGGTGACTGTGGCTCATTGCGTAAGGCACTAGCCATATAAACCCAGGCTGGCAGGTTAGAATCCAGCCCAGTCCAGCTAACCAACAATGACACCCGCAACAACAACAAAAAATAACTAAATAAAAAATATGTGAAAAATTTCATGTAAAAATCTAAGTTCTTGTCTTCTCTCAACAGTGGAATGAATGTCTAGCAATTCTGGGCCCTATTCTTGCCTGCTAATAATCCAGGCCCGCTTTTGACAAGGTGTATTAGTCTGCTGAGGCTGTTACCACAAAATATCCCAGCCTGGGTGGCTTGAGCGGCAGTTTATTTCTCCCACTTCCGGAGAGTGGAAAGTCCAAGTCAAGGTGCGGGACTGGCTGCGCAGTCCTGAGCTGCATTCATTTCTTATTTTTTCGGTTCCTAGAAATTTCTTTAGGTTTCCTTCGGAAGTCTCTTTTCTTGGCTTGCAGGTGGCCACCTTCTTGCCACATTCTCTTATGGCCTCTTTGTGTGTGCTCAGGGTGGGAAGGGAGAAGAAGTGCAAGCTCCCAAGTGTCTCAATCTGTAGGGTCACCAATCCTATCAGACTCCAGACTTAAGACCTTATTTAACCTTAATGACTTCCCAAAGGCCCCATCCGGTTAGGGCTTCAACATAAGAATTTGGTGGAGGGGAAGGATGCAAGGCATGTGCCCTCCAGTGGACCACGGTGTCCATCGCTCCTTATCGTCTACTGAATGCTCACTAGTATCAGTCGTCATTCACGGTCATGCGTGGCCTTCCATATTTCTTATATCAAAACTAAGAGGAGGGCGGTGCCTGTGGCTCACAAGAGCAGGGCGCTGGCTCCATGTGCTGGAGTTGGTGGGTTCAAACCCAGCTCCGGCTAAAAACTGCAAAAAGAAAACTAAGAGGAAATGTTGTCACTATTACAGCTATGTCTCTATCACAAGAGAAAATTCAAGACAGATCGAGAGGTCAAGGCTTTCGAGCAAAATGGGCGATAACACATATTTTAGTGTAAGTAAAAAATATTCTGACTTGTGTATATGCGAACAGAACGTAACTCTGGCAAAGAATAGATCTTGGGACACTGTTTTGAAACAAAGCACCAGAAGTGCGCATGCTCACCTTGTAATCGGGTCCTCTGCTTGGTCTTGTATACATTTGAGTCTGTTTCCCCTGTGCCATTCTGCTGTGACTCTCCAAATATCTGCCTACACGGATATTGCATTGCCATACTTGATGTAACCTGCAAATATGCAAATATTGAGAGAAAACTATGCCCATCTACCTCAGATGCTGCCAGAAAAATCATGAGCATGCATTCTTTTTTTTTAATTTTTGTGTTTTTCTGCTCCTAGAAATTTCTCTAGGACTATGAAACCGCCAGTCTTTGGGAAATGGATTGCTACACACTCTTTCCTTATGCATTGCAGATATTTAATCAGTTTTCCAGTCTCATAAATACGCTGCAGTGCGAAGGAGGGAGGCCAAGTCCCTCTGCTGCTGAGACTCAAGTGGAGCTGGCTGAGCTGCCTGCTCTGTTCAGCTCTTCAGCTCAGAAAGAAGCCAGGATGTTTGTGTTTGTTCATTTCCTCTCCTAAACATGAGCTTGTTGCTTGCTGCAGTGCAACAGGCCCTGAATTCAAAATAGGATAGAACCGTCCAGTGGGTTACATTTCAGATGACTGTTCAGTCTTGACCATAGCCCAAGACGATCTAATGAGGGGTGGGAGCAATGCACAAAAGAAAACAAGTTCCTGGAGAATTTCCAGATCTTCCTGGGCCTACGACAGCAAATTTTGAGATGAATAATCTTTCTAGAGATAAATCGACCCTCTTTTCAAGGTAGATTGGAGGAATGCTTGTCGTTATGCAAATGCAGAAAGCAGCAGTGGAAAGAATGTGAATGAACGAGTTTCCTCCTTTCCAAGTCCTAGATTTTTTTTTTTTTAATTCTCAGCATTCGGCACTCAACAAATAACCTTTGTTTGAATTGATCTGTAGTGAAGGTGCAATTTCAGCTTTAGTGGGGCTGGTCTTTTGTTCTGGGGGAGGAAAATTTTCCCTCAGCTGGTCTCATTCAGATTTTGTAACAATTGCCACTCCCCCTCTAGCGTGAGAACATTTGGCACAAGTCTGAAGAAAAAGGCACCAGCCTGGGAAGACATTTTTTTTGTCTTGGCCGACGCTGCAGTGAACAGTAACTACTTTTTCTTGCAGTGTTTATGAAGCCTGCAGAAAATACGACCATCGTGTCAAAGCAAGGCAATTATTGAGCGTTTATGTACAGTTTACTAAGTGCTTCATACACTTACATCTCATTTCATCCTCCAACAATGTAATGAAAATAAAAGCTATGACAAGTAAGTAATTATCTCACAATTAGCTGCAGGTGGCAGAACCAAGATCCTACCTCCGGTCTCTTAGCTCATTCATTTGTTCATTTCATTACATTCAACAGACACTGGTGTCTGTCTACCCCCAAAACCTATGCTCTTCACCCTGAAGTATTTTGCCTTATAAATATTACTTTAAAAAGTAAAATTATGTCAAAATAATGCTATTTTATTTTTATTATTTATTTATTTATTTATTTATTTATTTATTTATTTATTTTTTGAGATAGAGTCTCACTATGTCCCCTTCAGTAGAGTGCTGTGGCATCACAACTCACAGCAACCTCAAACTCTTGGGCTTAAGTGATTCTCTTGCCTTAGCCTCCCCAGTAGCTGGGACCACAGGTGCCCGAGACAATGCCTGGCTATGTTTTGGTTGCAGTTGTCATTGTTGTTTAACAGGCCTAGGCTGGGCTCGAACCTACCACCTTTGGTGTATGTGGCTGGTGCCCTACTCACTAAGCTACGGGTGCCAAGCCATCAAAATAATATTTTAGTGTTCATACAACCTGGTGCTGTAGAGTTGAGAGCTGGTGGCATCATGGTGGCCAAAGTCACCCTCTACGAAGCCTTCTTAACAGAAAAAGCTAAGAAAATCCCTTTAACCCGGAATGTCAGCCCATCAGTGAGGAATGGCACATCACTTGTATATATATATAGATGCATCTTACATATGCCCCTGGGTAATACAGTTTTGGCCTATGGAGTCATTTGATCCATGTGCAGATTATGAGAAAGAAGGCAAGGCCAGAGAAGGAAAGAAGCTTTTTACAAATTCCATTCAGGTTGCTAGTGGATCTCGTTTAGATCTAGTTTGGTTTTCCCTAAGCTGTCATCTTACTTCAGTGGGCCAAAAAAGTAAAGAGAAATTCAACATAAAGTAAAAAGTGGGTGAAAACTGCTTGTTCTGAAGCTAATAAGAACCAAAAGGCCAATGTTAAACCAATGAGATAGAATTTATCTTGGCCTCAGGCCAGTTCACTTTCTTTAGTGACAAGAAAATCAATAGACATAGGGTGCAATAAATTATTTTATTCTTCTGTTGCAATCTGAATACTATTTACACATGGTTATTTCTTTGTATTTTTATGAATAACTTTTGTGATCAAGAAGATAAGGTTAATATTAATCCTCCACAGATGAATGAAAGCAGATCATCTTACGGAAGAAAATCTATCTGGTGAAACATCAGGTTGACAAATATACTGTAACAATGACATTGGGATAAATTATTTCCTTGCTCAGTATGGACACAAAGGAACGGATAAAATGTCTGAATTCTTCTTACATTACAGGGGCAATGAGAAAATTGGCAAAAGAAAAACCACCCCTCCATTGGTAAAGAGCAGTGATTTTCAACTGGTGTGGTGTGAAAATTTTTAAAGATCATTAATTAGACTAGTTTTCAAAAGAAGTTCAAAACACAGGAAGTATATTCTTTTTCTCTACTTTATTTTATTTTATTTTTTTTTTGATTGACATAATGTAAGTGCACCGCGGAATTTACTTGCACAATGAGACTGGGATCCTTCATGACCAACCAGAGCTTCCCACGACTCAGGTCTCAGGAAATGATTCAAGAATTGTCATGTGACCCAACCTGGACCTTGGGAGTTTTGCTCCAACCTGGAGCAAATGAGGAAGGTTATCCCCACGACATTGGTTATCTGATGCTGGAAGGAAGTGATACTGGGGTGACAGCCGTGTGGAGGAGGCCCCCCTGCAGAGAGAGGGCGTGAGGACCAGCACAGGGGCTGAGTTAAGTGATGGAGAGAGGCCGATCCTGTCTGGATCCAGGCATGCTGGTTACTTGCTCATGGGAGTCCATGAATTCCTTTAGTTTTGGATAAAATTATTTGAGTTTCTGCCTCTGCAGGTAAAGTCTGTGTAAATGTCTCCTAAATGATAATAGGCCATACAAAGTTGAGGCAGTAAATAACACCTAGAGAAAAAGAATCATTTCTTCCAGTAATAGTCATTACAAAACTCTTAATCCAAGTTTCTTCATCTATACAGAACAGATCGCAATTTACCTATTGCATAAATAAATGGAAAAAGGCAAATGAACTTTGAAATACTATGAAGACAAAGTATTATTTTAATCATCAGTATATATATATATATATATGAGCTATATATATAGCTCTAAGCTATAGCCTCCTACCCATTAGGAGAGAATATAGAGAAATATATAAAAGTAATTTCTTTCAAATAATTTGTACGAAGTTAAGGAAAGTATATACTACTAGTATATATATATATATATATACTTTATAGAGAAATATATGTAAGTAATTTCTTTCAAATAAGTTGTACAAAGTTAAGGAAAGTATATATATACTAGTACATACTACTAGTGTATATATATATATATATATATAGTATATATATACATATATAGTGTATATATATATAGTATATATATATACTTTCCTTAACCTTATACGACATATTTGAAATAAGAATATATATATATATATATACTTTCCTTAACTTTGTACAACTTATTTGAAAAAAATTACTTTCTTTTTTTTTTTCTTGAGACAGAGTCTCAAGCTGTCACCCTGGATAGAGTGCCTTGGCATCACAGCTCACAGCAACCTCCAATTCCTGGGCTCAAGAGAGTCTCTTGCCTCCGCCTCCCAAGTAGCTGGGACCACAGGCGCCTGCCACAACGCCCGGCCATTTTTTGGTTGCAGCCATCATTGTTGTTTAGTGGGCCGGGCTGGATTCGAACCTGCCAGCTCAGGTGTACGTGGCTGGCGCCTTAGCCCGTTGGGCCACAGGCGCCGAGCCGAAAGAAATTACTTTCTTATATTTCTCTATGCTGCAGCCTCCTAATGGGTTCATTATGGCTGATAAATGTATGCTATAATTAGATTTCTGTAAGGTCAACCCTATTTGGAAGTATTAAGAGAGCAGGCAATTTACATTATCTGTTTCTATTCATATGAAAGTCACCACAAGAAGAAAGATGAGTGCTTCATTTTTTTTTTTCACCAAAAGCTGCCCAGTCCAAGCTTAATCAGTGCAGAAATGTCTCAACTAAAGGGCAATTTCCATTGTCACATCAAACCAGATGATAGCCAAGTGTCAGTATGTTCTAAGGTAGCAAAACGTTTGATGAATTCAAAGATCGCTCATTCCCAAAGTAGCTCCTGATGGTGATTCAATGCCCCATATTTCTGGAAGTAATGGGAAATTATTGTTCAGCTGTTTAATTCTCCACATCTTATAATAATTAATGTGTATGGGAAGAATTTCCCTGAGGGGATTAAAACAGGTGGAAAATGGTTTTTAGGTTATAATTTCATTTCCAGGTGACTGGATATCGTGGTTTTGCTTTATTCTTCTAAGAAAATATTTGTGCTTGAGTCATAGCATTTTACTAAAGAATGCCATGATGTTTTAATGTAACAAAAATGCTTATCTTAAAACCTCTAAAATTAATTCCATCTTCCCTGATGAAAGACAAATGGAAAAGGTTAGCGTTCACACCACAAAGTCTACTGATAAGCCTTACAGGAGAGTTCCCATACCAAGCCTTGCTGATGGTTTCGTATGTCTAATTACTTGTTTGGTTTAATTTTGAGATTCTATATTCTAGTATCTTTTAAACCTTGGAATCATATTCAGGGAGAGAAAATGGCTTGCATCATCATTTCGTGTGATGGAGAAAACCAGTTTCTGCTCATTTCCCTCTTTGCTGTTATTGGTCATTAAGGGGAAGTGATTAGTCAATATCTGTAACTGGCCTGATCGTTTCAGATTGAGCAAACCTTTTATTGAACAAGTTCTGTATCTGACACCATGTTCTCCCTACCTCTACCTTGACAATAACTCTATGAGATGAGTCCTTTTAGAATTATTTTAAGTTCAAGAATTCAAAGTTTAGAGAGATTTGTCCAAAGAGCCAGTACTGTGATTACATCATTTGTGCAAGGTTGCACAACTAAAAAGAGTCAGAATTTCAAGTCAAGTCTTTCAAATCTATGTTGCTTGCCCTTTTGACTCTCTTCTCTCTGCTGGTTAAAATTTGAATAATTGAAAGTATCCTGGATGATATGTATAATGGTGGGGATGAATCTCAAAGACATTATGCTAAGCAAAAGGAGCTGGGCAAAAAAAAAAAGAGTACAGACTGTCTGAGTCCATGTATATGAAACCCAAACACAAGCTAAACAAATACAGGTAGATGGGAAGCAGTTGTGGGGAGGAACGCTTGAAAGTGCAGGGAACTGTCTGGATGGGTGGAATACAAGGGAATTTTCCATGGGGAGGCAGAAATGTTCTATATATCATCACACAGATATATATAATTGTCAGAACACTTTGGGCTGAATACTTAAAACCTGTACTTTTCATTGCGTATTAATCACATCTTAATTTTAAAAAGAGAGAATATTCTATTGAAATGACTTAGTGTCAGGTAACTCTACTTCCCCAGTAATCTTCAAAGTGATTATAATATATAGGAATGTCAGCTTTGGAATAGAAAACAGCAATGTCTTTGAATACAACCTTGGCCATAGTCACTGATTTAGGTTTGGTTGGTGAAGAGTTTCATAAGAAATTTGAACTATTAGACTCATGCCCCAGGAATTCTTACTTGCATCAATAATCTATGTGTAAGTAATAATTATAGGTGGTATTAATGATAATAAGCATTAACTGAATACTTCCTAAGCACCAGACAGGGAGTACAATGCTTCTCTGCTTCTTCTTACTTATCCGCACAGAAATTCAACTGGTAATAATTATCACCCTTTAATGGATATACTGTCTAAGAGAAGTCAGATGACACCTCCAAGATCCCAGGACTAGAAGTTGGGATGGAAACTAGACCAAGAGAATCTGCATGTGAATACATAATGTTGCTTCCAATGACAGAATGAGTGAAAAGTATTGATGGGAATAAACAGAAATGTTAAATGGTTAATATTAACTTCAGCTTCTTTCTCAGCTTGTACTTTTTAAGTAAGAAAATGTATTTTAAAAGAACATCTAACAAGAATATAGGTTTAGAGTTGAATCCCAGAATATTCTGTAAATAAAAAAAAAAGAAATTGGGCTTAGATAATGTGAATAGTCTATTTCAGTGCTATGAACTAAAACTATATACTGTATTCCTCTATAGTATCAAAAAGTGGTACAAATACATGGCAGAAAGGTATTATTTTTTTCGCTTGAGGAACATCTCCAGCGGCATCCCTATCTTGTAAAAATTAGAGCTGGAGGATGAAGCCATATTGTAATGACCATGCCTATTTGACAGCTTCACTTTAGATCTGATGTCCTGGGTTTAAAATCTGATTAAATACAACAACAGTGAACAGTGTTCTAAGGGATGACTCTCTGGAAGGAACTCAATAATTCTGCAATAACAGACCTTGAGTTTATACTACTGGCTTGAGATTAAATACTATGAGGCTACCCCTAGTACATACTTGTTCAGAATTTAGATAAGGGAGAAAGGAATTCAGGGAAGGAAAGAAAGCAGTTATCAATTACACCTGACGTTGCCTCTGACATGATGGCTTTAGTATTAGAGTGAGGTTATGTCTCAGAGTAACAGATTAACAAATTATCAAAACAGTATAAATTTTACAGCTGTCATTTAATAAAAAAAAATAGTATAAATTTTAAAATGCTATCACAACTGCCCCCACTCCCATATTGGCTCTTCCCATCTTTTCCATCCTCTTGCCCACGGAATCTTTACTTTCAAGCCAATCTAAGTTGCTCTAGGTTTGGTAACCACGAATCTAAGTAGCACCAGGGCAGAAATGCAGAGCTCGTCCATGGAAATCCAACATTTCTGATTCCTGTCACTCTAGTTATTTTCAGTTTTCATTCAAACTATTCTATTTTGGCCTTCCTCTGATGAGCCAGTGCTCCCTTAGCAAACCACAGTTATTACTGTCAGTGCTCCCTTAGAAAACCTCCAGTTATTTCTCACCTTGACTTTCTGTATTCAGCAGATATCTCTGTGCCTTCTGGTGCATTTCCCCTTGGCTGAACTACTTCCTCCAAGAGTGACTTTCAAAGACAGTCTTTGTCTTCCTCCTTTTGAGACAATTGTATGCTGAAGAATATTTTTATTGTACTTAAGCAAAATGTCAAGTGGATGAAAACATTCTAGATTCAAATGTATTATTTTCCTTCATTCAATAAGTCAAAAATATTAGGCTAATGTTATCCAATGACATTGCCAAAAAGCATAACATCAATTTGATTTTTGTTTCTTTTTACTCCGAGACATTTTCTTTGACTTTGATGCCCTTAAATCTAACACAGTGTGGGTTTTTCTTATCTATTCTGCTGGCACTTTCTAAGTCCTTTCACAACCTCTGGTCTTCTTTCTTTTATAAAAGGGAATTCTCAATTATTAGTTCTTCTAAACTTCACTCTCTTTCATTTATTTTTTCTCTTCTTCTGAAGTTTTTTTTATCTTCCCTCTCTCTTAACTTTTATTTTCTATATTTTCTCTTTTTCTCTTTCTGGAGAGTTCCCTGACATGTTTTTCCTGTTTACTAGCTCCTCTTTGCCTACATCCTATCTGATATTCAATCCATCTCCTGAGCTTTGTATCATAATAATAACTTGCAATTCTTCTCCTTTGTGACTTTTTGCTCCTGCTTTAAATTACCAATGCAGAATGAGTATCCTTTATTTGAAATGCTTGGGACCAACTGGATTGTGGTTTTTTTATTCAGATTTTGGAATATTTGCATACACATAATGAGATACCTTGGGGATGGTCTAAACATAAACTTGATCTTTGTTTCGTAAACACCTTATTGAGCCATTACAAAGCAGAGGTGTTAGGTGTGGACTTCTCTACTTGTGGCTTGACAAGTTGCAGATTTTGGAGCATTTCGAACATTGGATTTTTTTTTTTTTTTGAGAGAGAGTCTCACTTTATCACCCTCAGTAGAGAGCCATGGCATCACACAGCTCACAGCAACCTCCAACTCCTGGGCTTAGGTGATTCTCCTGCCTCAGCCTCCCGAGTAGCTGGGACTACAGGCACCCACCACAACACCCAGCTAATTTTTGTTGCAGTTTGGCTGTGGCCGGGTTTAAACATGCCACCCTCGGTATATGGGGCCGGTGCCCTACTCAATGAGCCATAGGTACCGCCCTTGAATATTGGGTTTTTGAATTAGGAATATTTAACCTGTATCTAGTTAGCAACTATTTCTTTTGTTTACTGTAAATTCACCAGTTGTGCTATGACTTGTGTTGGTTCTCCAGCTACATTCTGGAATTGGAGTGTGTGCTGCCAGAGGGGGTTGACTCCCTTGGGTGGTATTTTCTGCAATCTATTCTTCCCCATCTGCTGAGCTCGAGCTCCACTTACAAGCCACCTATCTCCCTGGCTTGAGCACTAGGCTGGAAATTCAGGCTTTCCTTCTCCAAGTGGCCATTGGGCTTTTCTGTTTGAGCTAATTTGGAGGGAGACAAGAGTCCAACCAAAGAGCTCCACCTCTCCTTGGGCTTCCCTTGGCCTTGTTTGTTCTTTCCTACAGTTCTCTCCCATACATACCCACTCTCTTCTAATGTCTCCAGGGGTTCCTGGCAGTCTTTAAGTTAATCAATCGGGTCCATCAATTTTGCTTTCCCTTCTGGAGCTTTTCCAGATGGGGTTCTGGGAGGTAGCCACTATCCCTACCTGCTTGCAGTGTTCCAAATCTCACTTTAAATGCTCCACATGTGAAACTAAACCACAATCATCAGCCCACTGGTTTCGTCCTTCCTTCTTTTCCAGGAAGTCTCCGCTCTCCTGAAGTTGGTATGTCCTTCCCGTGTGTGTTTTTGTGCCTTTTAACCTTTTCCCCCATATGTACATCTCTATCAGTGTTGTTTATTATTCTCTGTGTGTTTTTAAAACTTTTAAAACTTGTGCAGTCTGATACATAAAGAATATCAGAATGCACAAGTATAAAAGAAAATATAATTTTTAAATATATTGAATTGATTATTTAATTCCTTTACAAAATAAAAAAGTAAAAGACCATGAGGTATTTTCAAGCTAAAGATACAACACTTGGGAAAAGAAAAAAATACGAAATCAGAACCAAAGAAAAGGGAGACTGCAGACCCTGTAAGACAAGGGTTAGGAGAATTGCGGTGTTTGAGAATTAAGCACGTTCTGACTAAAAGCTCATGAAACCTATTTATTTTTGGAAAAAGATCAGCATCTTCGGGGGAATCACATTTTGATTCACAGATGGTCAGTCCCATTATCTACTTAAATGTGCTTTGTTTTGAGAATGCATCTGAGGCCTCCTGTGACTCTCTGGTCGTACACCTGCAGCGTAACTTGGCCGTCTACGTACTAGGAAATGACTTTAAAATGTGTACCCATGATTTTAAATAAGAAGAGGCATGAGTTTCTTGTTTATTGGGTAAAACCACTAGCGGTGAGGCTGGTAGAATGTTCAAGTGAGTAACAAAACAATTACTGCCATTTTGGACCTGCCTTAGAAGATTCCCACCTTTGCTATTTATTTTGGGAAAGTCAAATGTGTAATTTAGAGTGCTGCATGAGTAATATCACGCTACAATGAAAAATTGCTTTCTAAATCTAAATCTAAAAAGCAGCTAGACCTCTTTTTATCATTTAGACCATGCTGCAGGAGCATGATCCTCTTTCCGAGGCTCTTCCTCTTGCTGTGAAGTTAAATGTGCAAAGGGAAAATTCAACTTCAGATACAGTGGAAAGAAATGAAATCATCTTTCAATTCTAGAGAAGGGCTGTCCATGTGTTCACGTTAGGAGTAAACGCAGAATGAGCAGTTTCTTCGTTCCTCCCCCTACCGATTTACAGCCACTTATCCGCTGTGCAAAAATCCATGGGCCACCTGCAGCGTGCAAGTATTGCGCTAGGTGTTGGGAACACCTTCTGGAAAGAAAGAGTGAGTGGGTCCTGGCACTAGTGGGATTTATGGTTTAAATTTATAATCATAAGGGAACAATAACCACTTTGCTAAGTGCCATAAAATAAAGGTACAAGGAGGCAAGAAGCTGTGTGTGCATTGGGGGGGGGTTGTATCTAATTTACTCAAGTTTGAGGAAGATGTTCCTCCAGAGAGCCATGTTGGTTAAGACCACACAGGTGTGTGTGTGGGGAGGGGAAGGCAGCAGGAAGTGTGTTTCAGGTAGGAGATTGTGTAGACAGCCTCTAAGAAGAGAAGCATCTTGGTCTGTTTGAGAACTAAAAAAAAATTAAAACACACACATACACACGAAGAAAAACAAAATGGCTAGAACTTAGAAAACAAGAGACCAAGTCATATTAAGCTGGAGAAGGAGAAACTGGGGTGAAAACACACGCACAGGACACCTGCAGGCCTGAAGAATTTGGGATTTTTATCCTACTGAATGCAGAAAAATAATGCGATCGGATCTTCCCTTTAGAAAGAAAGGCACCTTGGCTGTCCCGGGAGAATGGGCTGGGGGGTTAGCTGGGGGCCACATGAACCCTTTGGCCAGGGACAGCAAGGGCTGATGGCACCAGGCTTGTGGCAAGAGACAGGGAGAGAAGGCCGGGTTGGCGCTGGAATGAGGAAGGAGCACCAGCACCAATGGGGAGCACGGAGTGCCGTGACCAGGTCGCCAGCCCCTAGGCTGACAGCGCTGGAGACGCAGACCGTGACACGGGCGTGTGTTTGGCTGGTGAAGGAGGCTTGCTCAGCGCAAGGGAGGTGAAGCGGATTTGGAGGATCGTGGGCAGTGGACCTTGCTGGAATGCTGCCTTGGTTTGGAGACAAAGCCCAGAACTGTGACTGGGGCCAATATTCTATTTTCTGTGGTCACCAGCAGTGGGTGGCAGCAGGCAGGGAAAAACAGCCACAGGGTCCACCAGGGATGGCAGAGACAGGGGCCTGGTCTGTGCTGTGTGTGGAGCTAGTGGCCACGTTGGCCCCACAGTCCCTCTCTCAGTGATCAGGCAGCTGGCCCAGGGCTGGCGCCACTAACTACGCCTACTGGGTGCCTGAACGATGCACGGATAACTGCCAGCAAGTTGCGTTAGTCATATTGAATGTGGTCCCCACAGGGCCATTTAACCCTGCACTGAGCCTTTGGGAATCACAGAGGGGCCCCTCCCCGTAAATGTGCACCTGTAACTTGTCAGGTTCAGCGTACCTGAACTTGAGTCTGGTCTCTGCTGGTGAATCCGACTGAAGACTATAGAAGCCTCCGTTTCTGCTACTCCTTTGCAACAGGGAGGTCTAAACAAGTGTCCAGCCCACTCTGTCTGCTATGTCCTTGGTCTCCCTGGCTCTCTGAATCATCCTCACCAAAGCAAAGCATGGGGAGGCCACCCCCTGCTCCTCCATCTCTGAGCCTCAACAAGGAGCCCCTTGGCCATCTGAGAGTGGAGGACTGTCCCACCAGAGTTCCATTTTAGCACATCTGCCACATCATGGAAAATAAGACCAAGAGTTAAAACAGAATTAAAATCTCCTTTGCGCCTCCACCAAAACCTCTATGCCTTCCGGTGTCTGGGCCCTGTTGAGTTCTTAGAGGTTTCTGCTTTGACCCACATTATAACCCCCCTTCTGGAGTAGGAACTCATGTTTTAAAATTTCAGAATATTAGGAGGTACACATACTTTGTTTTTATACAGATTGATTCAAAGTTAGAGAATAGAACCTCTTAACTCATCTCCTACCTGGGACCTCTTTGGGAATCTGCTGAAAACCAGACTCTTTTCTACAAAATAAAGAAGGCAGACACCCATACACACAATTTTCCTGCAATTTTAGAGATTTTACATCTGAAAACCATCTGTGAACATTCTCTTACTCAGGGCATCATGAGAGAATCTGGATCATGCCATTAACCACCTTGTAATGGGTCATTTAATCTCTTGATTTGATTCGGAGTCCCTGTCAACATACAGAGTTGGACATTTCCACTTAAATATCTGTGGTTCTAATTATTACGGTGTCTAAGAGGTTACTGCTTTGAAAAAGAAAACAGAGAGGTTTTCTTCTTAAAAATATATACTTTGCAACAGGCAGGTAGAACCAGTGGAAGTAGACTGTGTTTTCAGCTAACGCCCGATGAGGATGGAGAGTTTTGGGGGGCACCGGCAGGAGAGAACTCTCAGCAGGCATTAACCCTCTTGCAACTCCTCCTTAGAAAATCAGATGATATTAGTCAAAGAAACAAGCTGAGTTTTCTTGATTTTTTTTCTCTGTAGGGAGAAGGAGATCAAGCAATCTACATCATTTTAACTTATTAAAGGGCCCTGGTGGTGGCTGTACAGCAGGACAGAGTAATGGCCGACGCTTCCCCTGCAAAGCAGGCCAGAGTTGGCTGTGCTCCATATTGACTAGTATAATCTAACCCACGCAGCTGGGGGGAATAGATTAGAATGGTGAGCACGGACACAGACTAATCACGGAGAGAGACACGCGCCACCCTATCAGAGTGTCCTTCGAGACTGCTCAGAGTCACATCTGTCATCCTGCAATCCTGGTGTGCCCAGAGGATGTTTCATTTGCAGGATAGTTTGCGTTTTCAAAGGTGGCATTTGATGCAGCTGGAGAGAGCTAATTTCAGCTACACACCTGCATTCCTTGATAAGACGCCTGACTCATGTGGGCATATTAGGAATCAAAAATTTGCATTTTCCTCCCCCAATTTGCCAAAAAAATGGTGGGGGGATGAATGAACTTCACCTAGATCCTTGTGCTTGGAGTCTGTCTGGTTTGAGGACAGCAGGGTACTAACCCTCTCAAGGGAAGGGACCCTTACAGATGAACCAACTCATGTTTCAAAAATTCAAATTCTAATAGTACTTGGGGATTCTGTGTCAGTGATGCCTATATAAATGGACCATCCGCTAGCTCTTATGTCAGGAAAGATTATGAAGGGACAAAAATTTAGAAAAGAAAATATAAATAATAATTTCCCAAAGTGCAAAACCCAATAGGCAAAAATACCTTGAGAAAGGGTGCTAAAATGCACAAGGGGTCAGAGAAATGCAAATTTTAAAAACTATTAATATATCACATTAAAACCCTCAGGCTGGCGATAATCCATTAAAAAGAGCTGTGAAATCTACTGCAGGTGGAGGGCTGCACAAGTGTTCATCTTCTTCCTGCCATTAGAAATATAGTTCTGGAGCTTTTTGGGAAAGCAATCTGACCTCTTGCTATGTCCATTATAATCACCGCATCCTTTGACCCAGCAACCCTGCTTTGGGGGTTTATCTCAAACAAACAAACATACAGAGGGTGCCAAAAAATGAGCACACATTTCAAGAAAAGAAAAACTGTATTTAAATTGTAATACTCAAGTCCTGTTTGATTTCTGCAATTAAAAGAGGTGCTCAAACATGACTTGTTTTCATCCTTTGCTATTGGTATATATTGAGTATTATCATTTTAATACTGTTTTTTCCTTTCTTAAAATGTGTGTACATTTTTGGGAAGCCTTTCTATATAAGAATGCTTCCTGCATTGTGGTGATAGAAAGCTAGAAACAATATTCGTCTATCAGCAGGAAAAAGATTGAAAATGTGGGTGGTGCCTGGGTTTCAAAGGAGTAGGGAGCCAGCCCTATATACTGAGGTGGTGGGTTCAAACCCAGCCCTGGCCAAAAACTGCAAAAAAAAAAAGAATTAAAAAAAATGTGACAATGGGCGGTGCCTGTGGCTCAAAGGAGTAGGGTGCTGCCCCCATACGCTGGAGGTGGCGGGTTCAAACCCACTCCTGGCCAAAAACTGCAAAAACAAAAAAATTTTTTCAAAATGTGACACTATCTGGAAATCATGAGATATTAGACAGTTGATAAAAAGAATGACTTATAATTGGCTCGGCGCCTTTGGCTCAAGTGGCTAAGGCGCCAGCCACATACACCTCAGCTGGCGGGTTCAAATCCAGCCTGGGCCTGCCAAACAACAATGACGGCTGGAACCAAAAAATAGCTGGGTGTTGTGGCGGACGCCTATGGTGGACGCCACTTGGGAGGTAGAGTTAGGAGACTCACTTGAGCCCAGGAGTTGGAGGTTGCTGTGAGCTGTGATGCCATGGCACTCTACCCAGGGTGACAGCTTGAGGCTCTGTCTCAGAAAAAAAAAAAAAAAAAAAGAACGACTTATAATTATACCACGTCATTTGGAGGTATTTCCAGGGATTGATGGGAATAAACAGTCAGTAAATGTTTATTTACTGTGTTTATTTACAGTGTATAATGTGATGTTATTTTTCTAAAAATCAAATGATGACAAAGACTGGACACGTATGTCTCTGTGTGTATACATGACACTATATGTTTATATATTCATGGGGAAAAAACTATGGATGGAATCAAATTTGTTATAAAAATGTTCTAAATAGGTTATTTGGTATTTATGCTAAAGTATTTGTGCGTGTAAATGTATAACTTAAATAAGAATTTCTAAGAGGGACAGAGAGGTGAAGAACATGCCTATTGCAAATGTCTCTAGGGAAAAGAGGACATTAAATAATAAGGTGTCTGATTGGAGAGTGAACCTTTCCCGAAAGTAGAGAAAAGCCAGATGATCCAGAAGATTCCTGGACGTTTGCCGGAAGGCTGTGACCAGGGGAGTGGTAGGCACAGCTGAGGACATGAGAGATTGAAGAGGAACACCCTGTTTGTGCCTCTAGTCAAATTTAGTCATGGTCCCCTGCTAACTGATGTCTTCATGGGCCTCTTCATTATTCAAAAGAAAGAGTTGGTCTTCCTAACCTCAGGCATCACTCTGCACTAAGGTGCTACCCCAACCCTCCAGCCTATCTCCCCAACACCCCAAGTTTCTCACTATTCCCTGAAAAGACTTTGCTCTTATAACTCTTCTTCTTTTCCAAACATGACAAAACTCAGATGCCACCATCCCCATGAAGTCTTCTGGGAGTCTTGTGTCCTTCACTGCGTGCATCTTAAATGCTACTGACATTTTACAGTCTTGACAGTTTTCAACAATAGGCCTGTGAACCATGTAGGTTTGAACTTCAAGGGTTCACTTACAGGTGACTTTTCTTCAGCTAAACACAGATCTAAAAATACAATATGGACAAGACTGTGGGTCAGGCCTGTAACACTCTGGGAGGCTGAGGTGGAAAGGTCCCTTGAGCTCAGGAGTTCAAGATCAGCCTGACAAAGAACAAGACCCCATATCTGCTAAAAATAGAAAAAATTAACCAAGTGTGGTAGCAGGTGCCTGTAATCCCAGCTACTCGGGAGGCTGAGCAGCAGAATCACCTGAATCCAGAGTTTGAGGTTGCTGTGAGCTAGGCTGACTCCATAGCACTCTAGCCCGGGTGACAAAGTGAGACTCTGTTTTCAACAAAATACATACAGTATTGGGGGATGTGAAAGCCACACATTTAGAGGGGTGACTTTTTCTACACTCAGGTCCTGTAGGGCTGAGTAGAGACTCCGACACGTGCCGATTCGGTTCGACTTGGAAGGTGCAGGAGCCTTACCCTGCATACACTGAGGAACGGCTGTGATACATTCTGAATGGTTGGGAAACTCCATGGGTAGGCACATCACCATAAACATTGCTCAACTTTTGTCTTCAATCCTTTTCGGGTTTTTAATCCATGCATAGGCTATTTAAGAAACGGAATCCTGGTGGAGTGAATGGGTGAATGGATGACATTACAATTAAATTCTTCCCCAAATGGGTGACTTCTCCCACCCCCACCATCTGCCCTCCTTAAGTCACTCGGACCCAGTGAAGGATGTGCCTGTGTTCCCTGGGGAGAATATTCTGCTTGCCTCTTCCCCTACAAACACACACACACTAGACTCATTTTGCTACTGGGCAGATGCTTATTAGAATGGAATGTACTTCTCAGAGCCCCAGTCCTCTGAGGAGTTCACACCTCTCCTCCAGTTTCTGCCCTGTTGCTTTCTGGGACTGTCCGCCTGTGACAGGCGGAGATCCACTGAGGAAGAGGGAGGCAGGAGAGCTCCTTCCCAGACCAGCACTCCTCTGTCTGGGGCCAGCCCCCAGGTTTCCTCAGCTGGCACAAGAAAAGCTGTGTCGCCAGACAAGGGAGCTATGTCCTTCTGCTTTTTATTTCCAGAAACTTTGTCATGCCATGAGGCAGAGATATGTTTTATTTTTAGTCCATTTATATCTATCTCGCCACTGGTGGAGATGACCGTCACATGGTGTCACTTGCTTGTCTGTAAAGTCTTTGCTTTTGCAGAGAAGGGATTTTCATTTTTCTCCGGCTTCAATTTTATTTCAACGGGAATTTAGAAGAGGCTGAACTGTGGACGCTACCTAGATTTTATATGAAATCGAAATTCCTCATTTTATTTAAAAAATATAAAACTTCTTTTTGTTGTTGTTGTTTTGAGATGAGGTCTCTCTCTATCACCAGGTTAGCGAGCAGTGGCTGGACTGTAGCTCGCTGCAAACTCAAGCATTTGGGCTCAAGCAATCCTCCTCCCTCAGCCTCCAAAGTAGTTAGGACTGTAGGCGTGCGCTCTTACTGAATACAATGCTTTATAAACCTATAACCACTAACTAAAAAATTATCAAAAACCTACTACTTTCCAGGCGTTATCTCAGGTACTTTTGGTAGTAGGTGTCAGTGACAGGCTGATCTGATGCATTAGAATATTAAAAATGCACCCAACTATAGCACAAGAATATGGGAAGGGAGAGGAGGGGTGAGGTTGGGGTGGAGGGAGAGTAATTGGTGGGGCCACACCTAAGGTGCATCTTAGAAGGGTACAGGC
>CAUYON010163194.1:0-13220 GCA_963573935.1 Arctocebus calabarensis | reverse complement strand
TTTAGCAATATGCTTGGTTTTGAAGAAATTCTCCTTGGGGAAAAAGTGTCCTCTTTTAATTTTACCTCCCTTTAGCCTAAATGCCTGGACATAGCTATTGTGAAACCTTTAAATAAATCCATTTTGAGTGTTTTTTGAGCCCACAATAATAATGTTTTAACATTATCCTCTTGCTACTTTACTGATACCTTTATCATTCCTGGGACAGTCTGCTGATTTAAAAATGTAGCATTCCATTTGTATTTATTTCTCTCCCTTGCCAAAAAGTTTTTCTAATACTAATAACTTGTACCAGCCAGGGAAATGCTCCAAAGCACTATTCAACTCTCTTGCACTGAGGAACTTATTTTTACCCCCAATTTTGACTCTTGGCCTCTGCCAGCCAAACTTAACTTTTGTGAATTTGGATTTGATAGCTAATTAGTTCTGTGCTGGTTGCAAAGAGTTCATATTGAGATGGTTTTTAATACTCAGCAGATTGTCTTCCTTTATATTATATCTTTTTTATGTTGCATGTTGCTTTTGGTATCAGCCTGACTCTTTGCCCAGTGTATGATAGTTCTGCTGATGTTTTATTGTTTATTGGTGAACATATCTTCATTAAGAGTTTTTGGAAAACTCATCAAATTCAATGAATACGTTTTCTTCATAATCTATTTGGAATTATTCCTAATAAAATGATAAAACATTAAAAAAAAAAAGGCCAACATCAAGTAATGAAATTAAAGCAACAACAAAAAAACCTTCCAATGAAAAAAAAAAAATCCTAGACCAGATGATTTCACAGCTGAATTTTACTAGACCTACAAAGAGGAACTGGTAACCATATTAGAGAAATTGTTTTATAACATAGAGAAGGAAGGAATCCTTCTCAACTGTTCTACAAAGCATGTATCACTTTGATACCAAAGCCAGAAAAGGACACACACAAAAAGAAAACTACAGAGCAATATCCTTTATGAATATAAGATGTAAAAATCCTCAATAAAATTCTAGCAAACCAAATTCAGCATCACATCAAAAAAAAAAAAAAATCCACCATGACCAAGTGGGTTTCATCCCAGCAATGCAAGGATAGTTTAACAAAACACAAATCTAAAAGTATGGTTCACTACATAAACAGAAGCAAAAACAAAGAACATATAATCATTTCCACAGATGCAGAGAAAGTATTTGACAAAATTCAATACCCTTTTATGATAATTCTTAACAAAGGAGACATAAATGGAATATACCTCAAAATTATAAAGGTCATATACAACAAATCCACAGCCAAAACCATATTGAATGAGAAAAATTGAAAGTGTTCCCACTTAGCTCTGGAACTAGACAAGTTTGCCCAGTGTCACCACTTCTATTTAACACAGTGCTAAAGTGCTAGACAGAGCAATCAGACAAGAAAAGGAAATCAAGGGTATCCAAACAGGATAGGTCAATCTATTACTCTTTGCTGATCTTATATCTAGAAAACCCCAAAGATTCTGCCAGGGACTCCTGGAATTGATTAATAAATTCAGCAGAATCTCAGTAAACACAATCAATGTACTCACTTTTAAATACTTAATTTTATTTTTCCCCGTGTTCCTCAGTATCAGTTCTAACCTTGTTCTTATGTCTGCCTCCATCCTGATCTTAATTCAAAGTGTTTTCATTTTAGGCCAATATGGATTGTCCAATTTTAGGTAAGGATTATAATGAAGACAAGGAAAATTTGGAGAATTAGATGATACATGTAGAGAAAGAATTCCATATGTATTTCTTTTTATTCTCAATTCTGATGATTTCTGACACATAGTTTCTTATTTATGATACTAATATTTTTATATCTTATGACAGTTGAAATAACTCAATTTCTTTTATGAAAAACATGTGCTTTTATTATTAAATATGTATTTGATAAATATTTTAATTCTTAAAACTTACTTCAGAATATTTTTATTCTCTGAAACATAAATGGTTGAGTTCTTGCAACTTTTTATTGCCATCACCCAACTTTTCATTATTTTTGAGTTTGATAACTATCATCCACCAGAATTTATTGCTCCAGGAAAATAATTCAAAAGTAGCAGTATTTGTTTCTACCTCTCTTTCTTCACTTCTCTCTCTGTTTTCTTGCTACTTTATACTTCTTTCCCCCTCCCTTCCAAAAGGATGAAAAACTAACAACAAACACTATACTGGACATGTGGATTGGTGAAACTACTATTCCTCAGATTCCTAGTGTAGCAAAAGAAAAACCAAGAGCAAAAATCAGCTACACAAAATCCAGTGTCTCATTATGTTGTCCATGCTGGTCGGGCCTCAAGTAGTCATCCTGCATCAGCCTCCCAAGGCACTGGGGTTACAGGCATGAGGTACCCTAGCCAGTCCAAATGTGCTTCTTATGAAAAATATATTTCCTAAGACAAAATAAATTATAGGCACTAAAAGGACAGAAAAAGATGATGTATAATCAGCAGAAAATGCAGTCTTAGGGAATAGAGCCAGAAATAGCAGAAATGATAAAAATAAGTAAACAAAGACTTCAAAAACAGCTATTATAAATCTTATAAATATGCTTGTGGAACTAAAGGAATACATTAACAGGCTGGAGAGAAAAAAAAATAGAACATATTTTAAAAGACCCAAGTAGAACCTACAGAGATTAAACATACACATACACATATACATTCACCATGCACACTCAAACTCATAATCTGAAATGAAAAATATACAGGGTAAGATTAACAGTAGATTAGATACTGAAGAATTGAAAAAGAACTTAAAAACAAAGCAATCAATCGATATCCAAATTAAATCACAAAGAGAAAAGATTTATGGATATAATCTCATTGACATTTTGGGGCAATATCGAGTAGTATAATATATATGTGTTATGGTTTGAATATGTCCCTCAAAGTTCACTGCAATAGTCTGAGAGGTGGGATCTGGGAGATGTGATTCAAGAAGTAGAGCCCTCGTGACTAGATTAATGCCATTATCCTGGGAGTGGGTTAGTCATCAAGGGAGTGAATTCCTAATAAAAGAATGAGTTTAGTCTCCTTCCTTTCTTTCACCCATGTGCACTCTTGTCATGTGATATCTTCTAGGGACTGGAGTCCCTCAGTCTTGGATTTCCCAGCCTCCAGAACTGTCGATTAAATTTCTGTGTATTATAAATTATTCATTGTGTGGTATTATGCTATAACAAAGTGAATTAAGATAAGACAACATATAGAGTCCCATGAAAGAAGAAAAAGCAAGACAGAAAAAATATTTAGGAAACAGAGACCAAATGTGATGAAAACTATAAAACAATAGATCCGAGATGTTCACCAAATTCTAAGATGAAACATTTTGAAAAATAAAACATAACACAAACAAAATACATTGTAATCAAATTGCAGAAAAGTGGTAAAGAAAAAAATCTTAAGGCTGGAAAAGAAGAAAAATCTCACATTATACTAGAGCAGAACAAAGATAATAACAGCTGACTTCTAAATGGAAACCATGAAGAACAGATGACAGTGGAATAATATCTTTAATGGGATAAAAGAGAAACCTTAGATTATAACCAAGGACCTAATATGCTCCAAAAGTGAAAGCAAAACAAAATCTTATTCAGATCAATAAAATCTGAATCTCATCAGCACAGCTGCCCTTAACCAAGGTAATGAAATATAGACCTTCAAGTAAAGCTATACAGGCTTAGTGTTCTCAATTTCCCCAGTGAATTAATTTCATGTACCATTGCTGTATTGTCATGTACTCTCATTCAGAGGTCCCCAAGCCTTCCTACATGTTAGAACTAGCTGGGAAACTTTTTAAGAGTAGACTTATCCAGGTTCCACTCCTGAGCAATTAAGATTCACACTGAGTGGTGTCTGGGCTCCTAAAGTGATTTTAATATTCAGGTAGGGTTGAAACTGACTGCCTAGCCTCAGCCTTAAAAGCCCTATCTAATTTAAATATCCAATCTACCCTTCTAAAAATATCTGACATACATGCCAGACATGTCTTCTACTAGTAAATTAAAAAATAATATATATATATGAACAAGGAAAGCCACATAAAGGATATCAAGTGAAAAATTTAACACTCTCTGCCATCAAGATCCAATTAGTGGATGTTTTCTACTTCACCCACAGGACTGAAGAAACCCCCTGGGCTCTCCGAAGGGCAGCATTTCCAGATCTTCTAGAACTCACAGGCAAGTCATCTTTTGATTGACTTGTTCCATGTCTTCAAAACAAAACAAAACAAAAGAGAGGAATAGTGCTTCCTTTCATCTCTGTGCTGCCATGTTGACTGCTCCTTCTTGTGTTCAACTTTTACTTTTTTTCCTACAGGCTCATCCTTTGCTGAATTGAAAACCTCCTGCAGTCTCTATGGGCAGTCTTCCAGTGACTTCTCTCTCCTTCTCTACTCTATGATACATTCTGAATAACTGCCTTGTTAGTAGGGAAAAACAGGTTTCTATTTCAGTTTCTTCCAATCTGATTTAATAGGCTTAAGTCTAAGCCAGTCAAAGCAGGTGTTTCTTTCCATAGCCCAATACTTATTGGTCCCAGATAAAAGCTTTTTCAGTTTCTTCTGCAACTAAAGTATTTTATTTTTTGCCAAGCCTATTGTAGGTGAATTCAAATTTCTGCTACAAATTATATAAGAACAAGGTACCCTGGCTCATACCTGCATGCATGTGTAATCCCAGCATTTTGGGAGGCCAAGGAAGGAGGATCATTTAAGGCCAAGAGTTCAAGACTAGCCTATGTGACATAGTAAAATCCCCATCTCTATAAAACAAGCAGACAAAAATCTTTAAGCCAAAACTATACAAGAACAGAGATCTTTTCACAAGAACAGAAATATTTTGGGGTCAGGTGCAGTGACTCATACCTATACTCTCAGCACTCTGGAAGGCTGAGGTGGGTGAATTGCCTGAGCTTAGGAGTTTGAGACTATCTTAAGCAAGAGAAAGGCCCCATTGCTACTAAAAATAGACAATAGACCCAGGCATTGTGGTGGGCACCTGTAGTCCAAGCTACTTAGGAGGCTGAGGCAGGAAGATCACTTGAGCCCAAGAGTTTGAGGTTGCTGTGAGCTATGATGATGCAAAGAAGAAGAAGAGGAGGAGGAGGAAGAATATTTTAAAGAGATTTTATTTCTAATAAAATCTGACAGTGTGAGGTTACCTATCCTTCATTTAATTATTAGCAATCATGCTTACTCTCAAAATTCTCCTACTTTGGATGATAAATTACATGTGTATCTTATTTGTAGACCAGAAGAAACCCAGCTTTCATCAGAATACCCCAGAAGGAATTTCTCCACATTAGCTGGTCTTCATGAACCAGCAGATTATTGTGGCCTAACCAGGCTCCCTATGACATTGTACCACAAACTATTAAAGGGCCAGTAAATCAGTAATTGGAGTTGAGGCTATATTCAATTACTTCTATAAGTTTGAACTGTTAAGTTTAATTATCCTACAATTATATCATATAACTAGAGCCCCAGGAAGGATTTCTGACAAACTGAAAATAAGAGTAGATATTAACGTAGCTAGCCCATGTACTTGATCTGTATCTGCTACTCATATGCCAAGCCTGGACCCTTCTTGACCCATCATTTTTCTCAATAAAATATTCATGCACCTCTTACACATATGAATTTCTGATCAGATATAATTCAGATGCTTCTTGCTGAAAACATAATTTTTCATACCTTCGCACTTTATTTCTATGTATCTCTGTCTACCCTTAGGAGTTAGTGACATATTTTCTTTTAATTTTTCCTGGTTAGAAAATACCATCTTCCATAATTTGCATTCAAACCTAAATATTTATAGTATCACCAGCATACAAGAATATATCCACTATTATAAAAAGTAGGAGGAAATACAATAGATTTAGCATGGGTTAGCCCAAATCTCTAAAATAGAAATACGTATTAAAAATGAAAAAAAAAATTGGCTAACTCTCTCGGCAGACCACAAACAGTGACTTTCTCACTCATGAAACACATCCTGAGGACAACCAGATGAAGACAGTCATAGCTTCCACAATCCCCAGCTCTATAGCAATGGTTTGGTTACGTTTCCTTTCATAGACCCACTCATCAAATCTTCCAAATGAAAATGCTTCTTTCAAATAACAAATGAACTTACAGTGATCATTTCTACATGGGTATTCACTATACATAAGCTAGCCTTTAACCCAAGCTGTCACTGTAATATAGCAGATCTATTTCTTTGTAGAAATATAACAGAGTGCTATGCCACACACATTGACCTTTCCAAATAATCTTGCTTTGTGAACAAAAGGCAATGTTAACTTCCTCAAGCATAAGAGCTGATGCCATTGTCAAAGATGAAAGGACAAGGACACCATAGCAACAAACTCAAATGTGCTCCGTGTACTGAAAGATAGAAGACAATGAACTCAAGGGGGATTTGGAAGTCCCCAAGTACAATGTTCACCAACACTTTTTAGTTCAACTGGACAAGCAATGGAGCAGAATTAATGCCTTGTGGAACTCATGGCTATGCATCAGAATGCATCAAGTTCCCGAGACTTATAGGCCTTCTGAACAACCCAGGCAAAGGTGGCACTCTTTACGGCCTGCCTGACTGGCAGAGTACAGATTTGATTTTCCGACCCTAGAGAAAAATACAAAGCAGTCACTTTCAGCTGAGATTCCAAATTATAGTTGTGGTTCAGCTTAGATTCCTCTTGTAGAATAAAATTTGCTGACTAAGGCCATAAGATTTGATTTACCTTTTCCTTTTCATGGTGTTTATCAGAATAGAATTGGTCTCTTGTTACCACTTCGAATACATTGGGCTTTGCTGGATACCTAGCTGGGTACATTTATTCTAACTCCATTGTGGCTATCAGAAAACAAACTTTACTAATTAATAGTAGAAACTCAGGAGTAAACAGAGAGAATAAATGCAAAAGAATTACATTCTTTAGGAATGGTGTTGAAATATATTTCAGACAACTGCCCTCTGGCCAGATAGCATGCAAAATAAAACACGGGGACTTTCATCCATGAAGAGCCAGAGAAAGAAAAGAACCACCAATTGAACACAGAAATAAATAATTTGTCATTTCAAAAGGTTTCCAAAGTGCAATAAAAGACTGCTTGGAATGTAACTCAAATGATTCTGGAAATGAAATGATGTCAGCACTTGGTGAAGGCACATTAGGAAAATAGAGCTGCTTGAGTGAAAAACTAACGGAGCCTTCAGGTTGGCCTAATGAAGTGTGGGAAAGGGTTCATTGCAGGGTCACCCTCTTCAGTGCCACCACAAATCAATGCTAACGGAACACACCAAAGATACAAGGCAGGCACCTTGGTTGCATGTGTCAGCAACTTTTCCCCTCCCCTCCCCCCAACTTCAACTGAAAACATTCAGGATAAGAAAAGTAAATACAAAAATAAGGAGTTCACCAAACTCTCCTCAAGAACCCTGTTTCAGGCTCACTTGGGGTTGAATAATGTTACTCCTTCCCCTGAAGAAATAGTAGAGCACACTGCTATCCCCTTGGAAATGGAAGAAAAGACCTGGGTCCTATATTTCTGTACAATATTTCAATTTAGTTCAAAAAACATTAGCTGGACATTACTAGGCTCTAAGCAGACGCTGTTAGCACTGGGGATCCTGGAAAGTCACCACACTTGCTTTCATGACATTACTGCCTAGTGGAAGATAAGTTGTAACACCATAATCAGGTTCTGCTGAAAACTAAAGCAGAGGACAATTTGCTCCATCTGAAGGGTTGGAAAGAATTTACACATATCAGATGCTTAAGCTTGATTTTGAAGCCTGAATAGGAATTAACTTTGCAGATGAGCTAGGAAGGGCGATGTCCAACTGACCATAAGAATGAAGTAATTGGAGTGAATCTCCAAGACCACTACTGGTGGGGAATACTGAAAGGCTAATACAGCAAGGAACAAGTTGTTGTCCCCCGTGGGTGCCCTTTTAAGTTTAGAGCTATGTCCGTCCTTTTGTCTTCTCGGCTATAAAATGGAAAAATAAGCGTTGTGTGGGGCTATCCATTAAATACACTAATGAAAACTGATGAGCAAAAAAATAAAAAAGGTCTGCGCATACTTTTCACAATATCCAACACCACAGATACAAAACAGGCCTCAAATAATCTGCACGCCATGATGAGCCAGAGGTTCAACATCCCTTAAACACTCAGCTGTAACAGAGACATCTCAACAATATCTTCTCTTGAAAGAGCTATTTCCCTTTTCTCCAATTCCTTTCTTTAGGTTTCGCTTGAACCTACCCCAAACAGACATTTGACTCCACCACTCCACTAACACAGATTTTGCCACAGTCACCAGTAACCATTTAGCTGCTAAATTCAAAATCAGTTTTCAATCCTTACAAATTTGATCCACCAGCAACGTTCCTCTTTCGGGAAACGCTTTCTTCCTTCAGCTTCTGGAACCGCACGATCTCTGATTTCTCCTCCTAGCTGAAAGACGCTGCCCAGGTCTCCTTTGAAGTCTCCCATCACGTCCTTAAACTCTAAATGTTGGATGCCCCAAGACAGCCATCAGATCTCTTCTTTGCTCTATTCAAACTAACATCCTGTGAAATCATGTCCAGTCTCATACTTTTACAAAACATTTATTTGTATGTTGATGAATCCAAAATTCATACCTCTGGCCCAGATTCAACCATGAATTACAAGTTCATATATCTGCCTACTAAAGATTTTTACAGATGAGTACTGTAGACATTTCAGCTTGAAGATATCTTAAAAGAAACTCTCCTTGCTCTTCTACCTGTTTCTACCCTCATCTTCTCCACCTCAATAATAGCATCTCCAACTTTCCATCACTTAAGCCAGAAATCTTGGTGTCACCTATGAGTCCTTGCTTTCAGTTATATCCCAATCCAATCCCAACACCACTGTCTGTTGCATTCTCTTTCAAAATACATCCAGAATCTGACCCCTTCTCAGCATCTGTACTGCTCAAATACTTCTGGGCCAAGCCACAATCATCTCTCACCAGGAATATTGTAATAGCCTTCAAACTGGTCTCCTGCCTCTGTTTATTCAAAAACTTAGCTCACGCTAACACTCTGAGAGGCTGAGGCGGTGGATTGCTTGGGCTCAGGAGTTTGAGACCAGCCTGAACAAGAGCAAAACCCCGTCTCTAAAAATAGCCAGACATTGTGGGGGGCATCTGTAGTCTGAGTTACTCGGGAGGCTGAGGCAAGAGGATCACTTGAGCCCAGTTTGAGGTTGCCGTTAGCTATGATATCACGGCAGTCTATCCAGGGCAACAAAGTAAGAATTTATCTTGGAAAAAAGTTAGATCATGGCATTCCTCCACTAAAATCCCTCCATGACTTCCCACCCAAGTCAGAGTAAAATCATCAGTCCTCTTCCAGCACTACTAACTCCTTATCTCACCTTTGCCCAGTCCTTGCTGGCCCTTCCTCAGGCTTGTTGGCCTCTTTCTGAGTCCTCAAATATGCCAAGAACTCTCCCACTTCAGAGCCTTTGACTTTCCTATTCCCTCTGCTTCAAAAGCTCTTCCCTCATGGAATCACACTGTTCCCTGCCTCCCTTTCTTCAGAAACCATTTAAGTATCACCTTTGCAACAAAGTCTTCCATGACTACTTTTTATAAAACAGCAACTCTTCCCCTTTACCCCAGCATTCCTTATTGCCCTTTTCCTTCTTTTTCCAAACTGTACAAATTACCAGCTGACCTATGACATGTTTAAGTGCATATTTGTCTATCTATCTCCACCAGAAAATAAGTTTTTGAGTGCCAGGACTTTGTGAAAACTTGGTCACTAGTGTATCTCCAGTACCTAGAATAGTGGCAGCTAAGTAGTAGGCACCCATAAAATGTTTAATGACTGCAAGGATGAATAGAAATGGCTCCTAGCACCTAAGCACTCAGAAAAAAGTCAGTTTTCTGAAGGCAATTGGTGCCAGCTTCTCAAGAAAGAAGGATTGATGGACTGATAACCAGAAACATGATAATCCCTTTCTTACTTATACAAATCAAATGAACACACACACACAGGAGGCACTAACATTCTCGTATTTAAATACAGACTCCATCATTATAAGGCCCTCACAAACTTTATATAGTTTCTCATTTGAAAATCATATCTTAATGTATGGTTATAGATTTATGCTTGGACTAGATTTGTCCTCAAACCTTACTTGACTAGAAGGGTCAAGATTCTACTTCATGGAGACAAAAATTTATAGTAACATTTTTTCTTGGGGAACTTTTAGAGGAAAATAGGTACTAAAGTTTAAGATGTGCATGTTCTACAAGACTCCATCTTCAGTATCCAACCTAGGGAACCCTCCCACGTGTGCACAGGAGAGATGTACTCATAATGCCTAGTGCAACATTATTTGTAATCGGCGAAAATTGAAAACAGCAATGGGAGAATGGATAAATACATGGTATGTTTGTTCAGTGGGATACTAATAGACACTTCGGACTCAGAGCCTCCTGTAACAACTTTGATAAACCTCAAAAACACTACTGAGCAAATGAACAAGTTGCAGAATCCATACTGTAACACTGCTTGCAAAAGCTTAAAGGTGCAACACAATACTATATGTAATTTATGGGTACATAAGAAACATAGTAAAAGTATAAAATGACAAACATCAAATTCAGCGAGTGGTTACCTCTGGAGGGGGAGGGAGGGATGGGTAAGGAAGACTAAAGGGGCTTCAGCTTTTAAAAAGAAAATATATCTGAAAGCATATGTCAAGGCTTCAAGATCTGACAAAGTTTGGTGGTATTTTATAGTGTTTCTTTCTGCTTTCTTGAAGTATTTCATAATATTTCATAATAAGAAAAGATTCTGTTCCCCAAAGTTGGGAGGAAACCAGATAAACATTCCCCTTAACATGGTGTGATATTAATGAGGCTCAATTATATTTACAAAGGCATTCCAGGTGGAGAAAACTGTATTTGCATAATTGCTTATTTCAGGTAACACTAGCAGTCAGAGTTAAATCACAAAGGACCTTCCAAGTCATGCTAAATAGTTGGAATTATATCCTGTTGGTAACTGAAGGTCACTGAATTTTAAGCAAGGGAGTAACATGATTTGATTTGCATTTTGGTGAGACCACTCTTGGGGATCAACTGGGGGAATGGAGTACATACAGGGTTGAAGTGAATGGGTGTAGTAAGAACAGTTTAAAGGCTTTTACAATGATCCAGGGAAGAGATACTGAAGTCCCAGACTAGTGGCATTGAGAATGAAGCAAAGTAGATGAATGTAAAAATATTTTAAAAATAAAATCTACAGTCTGATGTGCAAAGTGCAGAAGGAAGTCCAGGCTGCTGTTCAGGTTCCTAGCTTGGTGGAGTGGAGGATAGTGAGCAGGGTGGAGAATTAGAGGGAAGTACAGGTTTGGGAGTGGCAGGAAAGATGAAGTGCAATGCAAGTTGAATTAAGACACCCCTGGGGAGACTATTCATGAGGAAGGCTGATAAATAATTGGTCTGCAGCTCTGGGGGGAAATTCTGAGCTAAAGATAAATATTTGGTGTTCATCCATGTACAGCTGGCAATTAAAACCACGGAAGTGAAGATTTCCTTGGGGAATATGGAGACTGGAGATTACGGAGAGAAAAGAACCAAGGTTGGAACTCTGGAATCACCATATTAAATGGAAACCACCAAAGACTATCCCTCAAAGAAGAATAAGCAGAAATGGGTTGGAGGTGTGGCAGAGGAATCCAGAGCTCATGAAAGGCAACATCAAGCCATCAAGCCTGGGGAGGGGATGGAGCAAGATGGATGACTGGAAGCAGCTTCCGAAAAAGGCTCCTGTCCAAAAGGGAAGATAACCCCCAGAAACTGCGCAATTAAGCTGAATACTGGGAGCCCAGTTGAGAGAGAGAAGTGATTTCTGCAGGTCACCTCTGCTGAAACTGGCTGCAACCCCAAGAAAGCAAGCTTCAGGTACAAAATTCATCTGAAAGGAAGAGTACCTGTCCTCTCTCCCAAGAAACCTCTGAGTTTCTTGCTTTTTTGTTTCCTTTCTTTTTATTCTCCACTTTTGCTCCTACGATTTTTCTATAGACAAGTGGTGAACTGTGGACGTCTTCTCTTACCCCACGGAAGAGTGCTGTGGGAAGTGAGGTGTGCTTCCCCTGAGCACCCCGGTGCGACTTTGAAAACTCCTTTGCTAGGCAGAAAAACTGAACTAAAGTTTTCCACACCATTATAAACTTACTGTATACCCTTCCCCCCTTACCTGATGAACTAGAAGCTTAACCCCGCTGAGATTGAGGGAGGAAGTCTTTAAGCAGTACTCCCACCCCTGCCAGCCAGAACAAGCGCCCCACTGGGAATGAACTATGGCAGGGCTGTGGCAAGGCTCCCTCCCCTCCGGTCAGGGAAGCTGGAGGCGAGTGCCTGATTCCGCGCCCCGAGCTTGCCAGGCTTCTGCAGGGCAGGTCTGCCATCTACTAGAAACTCTGACGGCCACTGCCAGACCACCGCAGATCTGCCTCCGGATAAGGAACTCCTCCCCTGAGGACTACGCAGGCCTCTGCCTGACATCCACAAGGCTCCTGCAGTTCCACCCTTGGTGAGTAAATCCCCTGGCTACTGTGCAGCTCCACCTGAGCATGCATAGCTTTTGCAGGCCTGCCTTCTGCCAGACTTCTGCTGGGCTTGACAAGGCCAGAAATGCTCCCGGCAACTGCCTGGCCCTATGCCCGTGCTTGCTGGGCTTCCTCAGATCCACCATCTGCCAGAGCCTCTCCTGGTGACCGCCAGGCCTCTGCAGGTCTGTGCCCAGCCAGAATCTCCCCCCGTGACCATGCAGGCCTCTGCTTGGCATCCACAGGACCCCTGCAGGCCTGCCCCTGGTGAGTAAATCTCCTGGTGACTGTGTGGCCCTGCTCTTAGGCTTGCAGGACTTCTGCAAGCCTGCCTTCTGCCAATAACTTTGACTGCAACTTCCACACCTCTGCAGGCCCACCCCGGGCAAGGACCCCCCCCGGCGACCACCTGGCCCTGCATCCCGTCCTTGCTGGACTTCTGCAGGCTGGCTTTCGGCTACAGACTCTACTGGCAACTACCAGGCCACTGCAGGTCCCTGGCAAGGAACTCCCCTGGTGATTGCACTGGCCCCTGCAGGGTCCCTGAAGGTCCGCCCCAGTCAGGGACAGTATCAGTGACCGCGTGGGACTCCACTTGGCACCCAT
>CAUYON010163192.1:0-18701 GCA_963573935.1 Arctocebus calabarensis | reverse complement strand
TTTTCTTTTTTTAATTTTTACATATACATGTATTAATTAGGTTTTCACTTTTTGCCTTCACAGAATTTTTAAATTTAACAACAATAACAGGCTTAAAATTTAACAATAACAATGTTTAAGATAAGGACTAGAAACAAAAACAAAAACATAAAGAATGAACGAAGATAAATACATTCAGAAAAGAAAACAGATGATTACTGCATCGAAATATTAAGCAATATTAGTAATAATAATGCCAAGAAAGTAACATTCACATTGTCAAATAAGACATTATAGAGTGCTTTGACTCTGAGGCTCAGTATGAAGTCATCAGTTAACTTATTTTTTTCCCCAAAGCCTCAAAAAACAGACACTATATAAATAAAAGTAAAGGAGAATTTCAAGAAACAGATCATGCTAAATCTTACAGACAATAGAAAAAGAAGAAATATTTCAAAATCGTTCTACTTCATCTGGATACCCCGATATTCAAAATGGAGAAAATATGTTATAGAGGGAAATTACAAACATATTTCACTTATAAGTGAGGATGCAATATCCTAAACAACATATTAACAAGTTGAATTAAAAATTAATCTTTAAGTAATGTACTTTGGTCAAAATTGAAACCAATTTATGTGAGAATTAGTCACTATTTCCTTTCCTTTTGTTTTCTTTCCCTCACCCCCTTCCTCCTTCTCTCTGTCTGCTCTCTCCTTCCCCCATGCCCCACTGTGTCATTAATTGTCACTAACTGTCCTCAAATCAAAGTTGAGGAAAATGTCACCACATTTTCTTTATTCATTCATCCGCTATTGATGGACACTTAGGTTGATTCTGTATCTTGGCTATTGTGAAGAGCACTCGAATAAACATGGGAGTGCAGACATCTCTCCAATATACTGATATCCGTTCATTTGGATATACAGCAAGTAGTGAGACTGGTGGATCATGTGGTAGTTCTATTTTTACTGTTTTGAGGAATCCTCCATACTGTTCTCCACAGTGGCTATACAATGTGCATTCCTACCAACGGTCCAGGAGGCTCCCCTTACCAGCACCTCACCAGCACCTGTTATTGCCTGTCTTTTCTATAAAAAACATTTTCCCTGGGATGAGATATATGTCATTATAGTTTGGATTTGCATTTCTCTGCCAGTTAGTAATGTCGAACATCTTTTTATATGCTTGTTAGCCATTCTACGTCTTATTTTCAGAAACATTTATTCAAAATCCTTTGCCCAATTTCAATTGAATTATTTGGTTTTTTACTATTGAGTTGTTTGAGGCTCAATATATTCGGGTTACTAATTCCTTATCAGATGGGTGGTTTATAAATATTTTCTCCCCTTCTGCTGGCTGTCTCTTCACTTGTTGATTGTTTCCTTTGCTGTGCAGACATTTTTTTAGCTTGATGCGCTCCATTTGCCCATTTTTGCTTTGATTACTTATGCTTTTGTGGTCTTATTCAAGCAATCTCTTGCCCAGATCAATGTCCTGAAGAGTTTTTGCAATGTTTTCTTCTAGGAGTTTCATAGTTTCAGGTCTTCAAGTCTTGGATCCATTTTGATATGATTTTTTTTTTTTTTGGCAGCAAATTTTTATTTAAATCTTACATAACTCAAGTTTTATAAAAAGCCACCGTAATTGAATATTGGGTTCTCCCTCTAAAGCCTTAAGTATTCAAAGCTTGAAATGGTTAATTTAAAAATAGGCAAACAAGTAAAACAAAACCCCCCTGCAGCAGATCCTGCTGAACTTAAAAAAAAAAAAAAAATCTAAACAAGCTTAATCTTTACAAAAGTTATTTTAGCTCAAAAGCTATAAAATCAAAGTTATCTTACTTCTACAAAGGGAGGTCTTTGACTTCATGCCATTTCCTTAGAAATTTATCTTTTCATCAAATTTGGCCACAAATCAAATTTCTGTGTGCTCCCATTTTCAGGAGATTTCTCTTGCGGAAGAGGCCAAGTGTGAACATGGAAGAGTAACTACGTAACCAAGTAGGACATATTCTGTTATAGTGTGAAAAGAATGTAGAGTTCTAGGTTAATGTCTGGAACTCAATCTAGACCTTGACTGTGACTTTGAGTGAGATCTAGAATGGGACCATGAAGTGGCTCTTTTGGGGGGAGGGGACACAGAACCAGCCTTTGACAGGAGAGGAACAGGTGGGGGGGGGATTGGAATGAGACTGGCTCCTTGATCTGGATTTTGACTTTATATCACCTTTCCATTTTCTTTGGGGATCGAGACAGAGACAGAGGCCTGCTTTGAGATTTCCCATAATCTTTAGCTCTGCTTCTGGAGCGAGGACAGGACCCCCAATTAGACTTAGGCTTAGACTTGCTCTTTGACCTAGATTTCCTGCTTTTGATGGAGAACGTGATTGGCCTTTGCTCCGTGACCTGGATCAGGAGCTACTTTTTGAGATACTCCGAAATCTACTGAGGCTCCTTCTATGACTCCTACTTCGTGACTTTCTTCTAGATTGAGACCTAGATCTGCTTCTAGAATAAGACCGCCTATGGCTTGTGTGTGTCCTTATCCTCAATAAGCCTAATATTTCTGCCATTTGTTTCGGTACCATCAAGTCTGTCCAAAGCACACTTCATGTCAGAGTAAGAGCGAAACTCAATTATACCCTCATTTGTGCGTTCTGAGCATACGCGTAAGTTAGTTCACCTGCCTGCCACATAAAATCTTTTAAATCTTGCCAGCTGCAACTAGAAAGGTTTTCTACAATAAGCTTGTTCTCTGTACGAACAGGTGGTCCATATTTGTCTCTGCCACAAGTTCTCTGACTGCTCCACTGTGGCTCCTGTAGCCACAGTGATCACAACGCGGGCCCCTGGCGTGCTCCACCATCACTTGCTCGCCGCAGAGCTCCTTGTTGTTCAGCTTGTAAATGTTTTTTTTTTTTGAGACAGAGTCTTACTATTTCACCCTTGGTAGAGTGCTGTGACATCACAGCTCACAATAACCTCAAATCCTTGGGCTTAAGTGAGTCTCTTGCCTCAACCTCCCAAGTACCTGGAACTATAAGAGCCTGCCAGCTCTGATATATGTGGCTGGCGCTCTAGCCCTGATTTTTGTATATGGCAAGAGATGGGTCTAATGTCATCTTTTGGTATGCAGATATCTTATTTTTCTAGTACCATGTATTGAAGAGACTATCCTTTCTCCAATGTATATGCTTGGCACCTTTGTTGAAAATGAGTGGACTGTAAATGTATAGATTTATTTCTGGGTTCTCTATTCTGTTCCATTGGTCTGTGTATCTGTTTTTATGTCAGTATCATGCTTTCTTTGGTCACTATAGGTTTATACTGTAATTTGAAGTCAGATAATATGATGCCTTCAGTTTGACTTCTGTCAGATACTATGATGACTTCTGTCTCCCCAGCTAGTGCTTAAATTCAATGAGGGCAGGTATTCTGTTCACACCTCCATCCTCAGTGCCTAGATTCCATTAAAAAGGTAGGATATTTAAGAAGTGCAATCTATAGCTGAGCAGATTTTTTTCACTGTTCTGAGGCAGTGGCCTGGGTCTCCTTGATTTTAAGATACACAAAGAGGAATCCATAAGGGAGCAGGAGACACGGCTGGAGAGGAGTGGCAGAGAGACCACAGGAGGGACAGTCAGGTGTGAAAAGCAAAGCAAAGCAAGAATTGGTAAGAGAGACAAAATAAAAATACGACCAGACCATAACAAGGGACTTTTCCATCTGCACTGGGGGCCCATTCATTGTCTATGCTGAGTTGCTGCTGCTTCTCTCAACTAGAGCCTGAAGAATAAATCTATATTTTTGTTTCAAAGCAACTTAGACACAAAATAGAAAAAAAGGACATACAGTGTAATGGTGTGTGGATAATGGGAAGTCGCAGTGTGCTAGTAATTCAGTTTAAACCCTGGTTATACAGATAATGGTACCAGCTTGTTAAAGATTTAGTGAATCTACATGAAACCAAGAAAGTTGCAGACCTGCGATCTGGTGACACTTCACTGATAAGGCAGTTAAAAGTGTTTCCACGCATAGAATAGCTTGTTGGAGTAGACACTGATGGGCATAAATTAACGAAGGCAAGGCAAAAAGCTGGCTACTGTCTCGGAGCATTTTCTGGAACCCAGAGATCAGGACTTGACTATTACATGTGTCATGGCTCTGTTGTGGAGAGAGACTCTCGTTTGCTTGGATTTGACTTGATAACATGTATTAAATTCACAGAACATTTGGATTCAGATGATCTGGCAGATTTCCTGAAGTGGTATTTGGGTACCTATCTCCATCCATGGTCATCATCAGCACCCAAAACTTGGAATTCAATCCCTTGCTCTCCAGCGCTCACCTTAAAGAGATTTAGATCACAAATTTGAGCATACTAGAATGGAATTTCAGAACTGGGCTTTACATGTGGCAAATCTCTATAATTACTCTGTGGAGTTTATTGGCGTGGGAGCACCACCAGCTGGTGCTGAGATTGTTGGATTCTGTACACAAATAGGTGCCTTCTGGAAAAATGTCAGAAAGGCAGCTGAATTGTGTGTTTTAGAGCAGCATGCTTATAAAGCTGCTTTTACGGCCTCATACCCAAGTTTACAGGAAGAAAGTTTCCTCATACTTCTTGGTCGTTGAAGTGTCCCAACAAGTGGACAGCTTGAGTGAGGTATGTGCAGAGGCTGAAAGAACAGAGGGACAGGGACCTAAGTAAAGAGTCAGCAGATGCTGGCTGAGGACCCCAGGCTATGCTTTGGACCAGCTTTCACAGAGGGTGAGAGAGACTGGATAAAGAAGTCTCCTAACCTGTTCTGTGTTGAAGATAAGTTCTTAGTGTCCCTAAAAAGACTCCTCCCATATCCCAAGTCGAACCACTTATGTATTAGTGAAGAAAGGATGAGATCACTCATTGCTGGCTTGTTGATCTTGAGCTGAGAAGGCTCTGCTGTAGTGGTTGACCTGGATGATTATTTTGATCATGTTTGATTTTTAAGCCATCCTTATTTCCTGCATCTCAGGATCTGTGTGTGATATAGTTGGGCTTACTTAGAATTTCATTTAAACTATTTATGCAGTCATAACTGATGTTATGTTTTTAAGTTTAAACACTAATGTCTATGTTTCAAGCTTGTGGACAAATCTGCATGGCATATAGCCAGACCGCTGTAAACCCCGAGAAAAATTTTAGGGTCAAACAGTTGTGTGTTTTCTTTTGAAACTGGACATTTTCCTTTATGTTTTATTAAGAATAAAGTAATTGGCTGTGGTTAAAAAAAAATTGATAAGTGTTTATGACATACTCTGTCTCCAAGGAGACCCCTAGTAATCTTAGTAAAATTAATTTTAGTAGCATAGGATCAGGACTAAAGGAACCTACAAAATCAGATTATAGATGGAAAGCTTTGTGCAACCCCTCACTCAAGAAATAATTTTACTCACATAGTAGTGTATTCACTTGTTATTCTATCCATCCATCATTTGTGGAATATTTGCTCTGTGATATGCACTATGTGAGAAGCTAGATAGGGAAAGATGAAGGGAACCCTGTTCCTCCCTTTAGAAAGTGTGTCTTCTGGACACACAGCAGTCAGCATGCAGCTGGCTCTATTACATTACGCCACTGCACTGTATCAGGAGAGAGGGAAAAAATGGCCCGAGAAGGACCAATGCTACCTGATGAGCTTTGTGTCCAACCCTTTAAATCACATCCATACAGTAGAATGCTGTATCCTATTATGAGTGCCTGTTGTGAAGATAGAGGAATTATTGTATGTGAAAAGTGCTAGCTTACTCTCTGACACACAGGAAGTGCTGAATGCATATTTAAAAAATGCTATGGGATGCTAAATATGAATAAGGTAATATGGGAGTAGAGAGGAACAGGGAACAGGAAGACCATCCCTTTCGGCTAATTTTTTTTTTTTTTTTTGAGACAGAGCCTCAAGCTGTCACCCTGGGTAGAGTGCTATGGCATCACAGCTCATAGTAACCTCCAATTCCTGGGCTCAAGCGAGTCTCCTGCCTCTGCCTCCCAAGTAGCTGGGACTACAGGTGAGTGCCACAGCGCCCGGCTATTTTTTGGTTCCAGCCGTCGTCGTTGTTTGGTGGTCCCGGGCTGGATTCGAACCCGCCAACTCAGGTGTATGTGGCTGGCGCTTTAGCCCGTTGAGCCACAGGCGCCGAGCCTGGCTCTTTGATTTCTAACCCTTTCCTGTTATTCTCATCTTAGGCTTCCTGCAGTTCACAAGTCATTCTACTTCTTTATCTCCCTAAATACCAACTGATTTCACGTACAGTGAAGGTTTACAGTGCATATCACCATAGAGGGCTTGGATTAGAAATAATCACTTCTTTTTTATTTCAAATAGATTTCCGCCAAGATAATTCTGTCTCTGTGATTTTGCCACCACCCATACAAACAGCCTGATTGGCAGGGCAGAGGGCTAGTATGACAGTCTACATTCCGTGAGTGTCTAGGACATTAATTCTTAAGGAGTGGCTATAGTTCCTATAACTTAGCTATAACTGCAGCCCTCTAAATGACCACAGTATGTAAACTACATGGATTACAATTTCATGGGGGAGAATAATTAGGGTGGGGGATGTCTAAAATGGCTTTCGGGGTGAAGGAGGAAAGTTGTGAATAAAAATGGAGAAAAGAAAGGCTAAAAAACACTGACCTTTGGTGTGAGATGAAAGAAATAAAAATTAACAGGACTCACTCTTTACACTAGACGGAGAGCTGGAATAATATTTTGCTCTGAGTCCTCAATTTCATTCCTGGGGTATGAGTCCCTGACACCCCTCTATCCTTAGAATTAGGACTTAGGAGTTTGTGTGGATGGTGAGTAACGAGACTGAGGTCTGCCCTCACTCCACTAATGCAGCCAGTATCTAGTTTACCTCTGTTCATGGAGATAGCATTTACCACCCCTAACCATTTGTGTATGTATTTGTTTGTTTGCTCTCTGTCTCCTGAATTTGATTACATGCTCCTTGAGAATAGGATCTGTATGTTCACTGCTCTATTTCCAGAACCCAGAATATTGTGAAGAATATTGCATAGCACAGCTAGAGTGCTCAGGAAATACCTGTGGAAGAAATGGAATGAAATACAGAATTGAGTGTGTACAAGGTTCTTCTCTCAGGGCTATTTATGGTGATGGAAAGTTAAGTGCCTATCAATAGGGGACTAGCTAAATTATGGAACTTCTAAACAACAGCCATAAAAATGAGAAAGTTCTTTACACCTAACTTTGAAAATATCTCCAAGGTAATTTTTTGTGTGATAAAAGCAAGTATAAAATAGTATTTATAGTGTGCAAGGATTTGTATAAAAAGAGGGAAAAATGCCTAAGCTTAAACTATTTTTGAAAAAATACAGTCTTCTGGTGCTGGTTCCTTCCAGGGACAGAAACTCAGCAAAGACATGGGACAGGGAATATTTTTTTTATTAAAAAAAAAAATTGTAGGGCAGGGCCTGTGGCTCAAAGGAGTAGGGCGCTGGTTCCATATGCCGGAGGTGGCGGGTTCAAAACCAGGCCTGGCCAAAAACTGCAAAAAAAGAAAAAAAAAATGGTAGCATGTAATACATTGCTTATTTGTAGAAAGTCAAAAATTTAAAACAAACTATGAAAGGATAGTTATTGCAAACCCTTTTATAATTTTAGTCCTAAATTATGGTTTTCATCAATGTCTCAAATTCTTTATGAAATGAATCGGGAAAAAGAAATACCTTAATATTTCTGCCACTTTGATCTGAAGGCTATATTACAAAATAACAATAATAAAAGAATTATGAAACTCTGTGGTTAGTATGGAATGTGAGGGTTGTTCAGAAGGAAAAGTCCCTCAAAAGCCATGTAATGACCACACCACACACACGTTATAACCTTCTAATGTCATGATTGTGGTCAGGCACTGGGCGGGGAAGACAGGCACAGACAGAAAACCCTGAGAACTAAGAATTTCTTTGTAGTTATCTAGGAACATATTCTTGGGGAGGAGTGATAAGAGACCAAGAAGGCAAAACATTATGTATTATTAATTCAGAATTTTCCCATTAACAAGCCTATGAAAAGGTCACAGGGGGAAAAAAAATTAAAATTTACAAACTGTTTGCAACTTACTTCTCAGGAAAAATAGATTATTTTTAAAAACTAGCAAAGGAGATTGTCTTAAGTGACAAGTGAATAGTAATTACCTCAGTGCCATTATAAAGAGACAGATAGAGGTCAAAGAAGAAAAGGACCAATACCAAGAAGAGGGAATTTTTGGAAAATATTCACTGAAGAGCAAAACAAAATTTCCTTCCTTAGAGATCTCAGTGAAGAACAAACCTATTTTCTCAGTTATTTTAAGGAATTGCTCTGCAACAGAGATGGATTACCTGACTTCAGTCATGGGATTCTGTAACTTTCCTGTGTTTGTATTTTCAGCTCTTTCGGGAATCCTAGTTCTTTTATAACTCATGTCCTGAGTAAGAGTTTTGCGATCTGATGTGTAACAGTCATCTTCACAGCAATTATGATGCAGTCAATATGATAATAATATGAGCAGACAAGGTGCTGGGATCACCTTCGTTATTGTTTATTTTTTATTTTTTTATTTTTTGAGGCAGAGCCTCAAGCTGTCACCCTGGATAGAGTTCTGTGGCATCACAGTTCACAGCAACCTCCAATTCCTGGGCTCCAGCGAGTCTCCTGCCTCTGCCTCCCAAGTAGCTGGGACTACAGACCCCCGCTACAACGCCCGGCCATTTTTTTGGTTGCAGCCGTCATTATTGTTTGGCGATCCCGGGCTGGATTCGAACCCACCAGCTCAGGTGTATGTGGCTGCTGCCTTAGCCCGCTGAGCCATAGGCGCCAAGCCACCTTCGTTATTGTTATTGAATTTTTAAAAAAGCTTTTCAAATCTGTTATGTGATTATATAATTTCCCCATTCATTTTACTAAAATTCTATTGATTACCCTATTCCCATTTACTTAACTTCTAAACCATTTCTTTTCCTTTAAAGTTGAATGAACACAAGTTGTTTATGTGATTCAAGTTTGCGAGAAGTTGTAGAGTATGTTTTAAAAGTACATCTTTTTTCATTTTATTAAGGAAATAACTCATTAAAAATCATTTCAGGAATGATGCTTAGGTAAGATAAAAGTATTTTCCCTCCCTACAGACTGCCGTTCAAATTCCTTCTTGATAAAACAGGTATTTCCCCTGTTGGTACATACATCAAGCCTGACTAGAAGTTTAGAATAAATCAAAGGGAAGCTGAAGTCTACCTTTCATTATGTGAAACAGACTTGTTTAGGCAAGCAAGTGCAATTAATATTGGCTTTCATAAAACCATTTATTCCTTAAAACTGCTTCAACACTGCCAGACATTACACAGTCCCTATAATCCCAGCCAATGGAGATGATTTAACAAACTCCTTCCCCTCTACATACACAAACACACAAATCTTTTGCTCTGGTTTTTTTTTTTTTTTTTTACCCTTTTACAGCTTTACTACAAAAGAAATTATCTCACTTATTATTTACTGATTTATCACCTGTCTTTCCTCATTAGTGGGTTTGCTTCTTAAAGAAGGTCCCTTATCTGTTCTGTTCGCTAACTGACCAGACACCAAAGCAGGAGTGAAGAAGCCACTGCAGCTGTAGTTTCTGGCTCCAATCCCCACTACAGCCTCGGAGGGTACGTGCCCTTAAGGGCTCACCTGAACGGCCGTGCCACCCTGCTGGAGCAGCCAACAGGCAGAAAGGCAAGAGTCAGCCATGCCCGAGAGATGGAGAGTGCAGCACAGCTCCATGAAACCTACACATGTACGGCTATATTAATTAGCCAGGACGTATTTGCTTGCTTTGTCATCCTGCATTAATTCTGACATTCCCTCTCCACTGCCCATTGGTTCCCTCCCTATCTCCAGACTGAAATAGTTTCTCTGAAAGTAAGGCTAATGCAAATCTGCTGACTTGCTTAACACATTGGAAAATCCAATTAAAATAATGAGCCAGCTCCCCGAAGTTAAGTTTGCAACTCCATGGTATAAATTAGGTACTCTGTCTAGTGTGTTAACTCCTTCATGCTCTGGAGAGTTATTTATGGCCTTGAAACTATTTAAAGCTGATATCCTGTTAGGAGGCTGCTTTCTGTTTTTTGTTTGTTTTTTTGAGATGGATTCTCACTTTGTGGGCCTTGGTAGAGTGCCGTGCTTTCAAAGCTCACAGCAACCTCAAACTCCTGGGCTCAAGTGATCCTCTTTTCTCAGCCTTCCAAGCAGCTGGGACTACAGGCGCCTGCCGTAATGCACAGCTAATTTTTAGAACGGTTGCTGAGGTTGTTCTCAAATTCTTGAGCTCAAGCAATCCGCCCATCTCGGCCTCCCTGAGTGCTAGGATTACAGACCTGAGCCACTGCGCCTGGCCCAGTAGGGTGCTTTCTAGGATACTGTAATAGAGGCACAAATCCCAGAGGCTCTTGGCCACTTATCACTTCTGGCCTGGGCAACTCGGAAAACTGTTTAACCTTGCTGGTGTTCCAACTCCTTCTACTAGCCTTTGCCAGCTTGAGTGGACCAAGGCAGAACTGACACTAATGAAACTCCACTCCATACCAGGACACAGGGCTGGATGCTTTTACAGGCATTATCTGATTAGCTCTGTAAGATATTAAGTAACCTGTTCAACCTCCCTGCAGGTGCTTCACCATCTGTCTGGAACAGTCTTCCTCTGGCTATTGGCTAAGAGTCTTCCAGTCTTGGTAAAACTTTCTCAGTGAGGCCCTGACCATTCTAAATAGGTCTCTTCTAATATCCTGTTAGTCTTAACCAGCGAGGTAAGTGGAGAAATCAAACCACAAACCAGGTCTAACTCCAAAGTCAGTGAACTATTTACAAGTATTATCTTCATACAGATATCAGAATGTTTAACAACTATACTGTATTATATACATGCAATGCACAACTATTATCGGCCATTACTGACCTACATAAATTAAGATTTATTTTATTTGGTTGTACAGGCATTAAAGTAAAGAAGATTTGCTCACAGGTGGAGGGCACTCACAGATCCTAGACTCATGAGAGTTGATGCTGGCTCCTCACCCACTGCTTAGGCATTTCTTGTTTAACATTCACAGCTGCCAGAATGACCAGTGCTCGCATGGCCAACCAAGTGACAAACACTTAGCTAGGTGTTTGCTTGGGCAAGTCTCTCAACTGTTTTAGGGACGAGGTCTCTTCATTTGTGAAGGGGGAATGACAAGGTCAACACCATATGCTGTTAAAAGGATTAGTCAACGAGATATGATCAGTGGATGCTAATGCATGCAAAAATGCCTGACATCACATATGTTACTAAATGTAACTATGTTTACTTCCGTAACATTCCTTACACTTAAAAAACTCAGCATTAGAGAACTTTTGAAAAACTGTAATGCTAGCATTTCTGGCCTGGAACACATTAAGGACAGCATTTCAGGTACTTTTAAAAAAGCTGGGGTGGTGGCTCCAAAGTTCCCTTTTTGTTGTTACCACATGCTCACAGCTCTGGTTTCCCTACTCCATTCTGCATGGCAGTCTTTATAAACCATAAGGCAAAGCACCTCATTATGCCATGTTCTAATCTAGGCGAGCAGCCTGAATCAGATTGTTATAAAATGACAGAGGAGACTGTCATTTAACATTAAACATATGTAACATAAGGTTATTGCTCATGACAATTCTGTAAGATTGGTCTTAGTCTCACCAGATTAATGAGGAAACAGGCTCATAGAGGTTAAGTAACTTGTTCAAGGTCAAACAGTGAGTAAAGCAGATATTCAGGTTATTAAGGTTTTTACTGACACTTAAGGCAATTCTCATTTCTCTTTGTGTCCTGCTATTCCAGTAATCTTTTAAAGTGATAAAGAGATCATATTACCCTTCTGCTTAAAAACCTATCATTGGCTTCTCACCAAACTGGATTGAAATCCAAACTCCTATTTTAGGTCTGGCCCTGCCAACCTGTCTCGAGTCCCTCTACCCTCAACCCTTTCAGCTCCCTGACCCACAGAGCTCTCTCCTCCTCTGCTTCACCATCTCCATCTGTTCGAAATACTCCTCCTCTGGCTACTGGTAAAGAATCTTCTAGTCACCATGTAATTTCCTCAGAGAGACCTTGAACATTCTAACTAGGTCTTTTCTCCCTAATCTCCTGTTAGTCCTACAGTGGCAGAATAGGCTCACTTTCACAAAGTACTGCACTTTAAAATGACATGTCTGTTCCTTTATTGTCAAAAGCAAAGCTTGTTGGAGGCAGGGGCTATGACTGTTTTGCCCATTGCCATGCTACATCACACTCCTACCACAGCACTGAGATGTTATACGCACTAAATAAAATGCTTGTTGGTTAAGTAAATGGATGAATGAATGCATTCTTCTCCAAACCAGGACAGCCATTCTGATATATAAAATGTTATAGAATCTGTATCTGTCTTGGTCTTCCTGGAGTGCTCACACTGGAATGGGTAGGGAGGCAAGACTCAGAAGAGGAATAAGAAGGTTAGAATTGCTCCAAGGATATGGCTGCAGGGGAAAGACCAAGGGCTGGCCCATCCAGTAGCCGACAGTCTTTGCCAGACAACTGGAAAACATATACTCTTATAGCTTAAAATGTACTACTGAGATACAATTGAATACAGGAGGAAAAAAATCCAGAACAAATGGGGCAGTGATGGTGGCTCAAAGGAGCAGGGCGCCGGCCCCTTATATTGGAGGTGGTGGGTTCAAACCCAGCCCCTGCCCAAAAACTGCAAAACAAAAACAAACCAACCAACCAGAACAAATGGGTCAACAATTACAGGGAGACGTTGAAACAAAACAGGGCAGTCCTGGTCCTCAACCCAACAAGGTAACAAATAAAAACAACTAAACACTTCTGTGGTAATGGTGAAAGTTAGAAGGGGTCAATTCATAATTTCTATTAAAAATCCTCATGTTTTTGGTACAGTTCACTATGAAAGTTCTGGCCCAATATAAATACAACCTTTTGAAAAAGTCAAAAACCTCTCAAGAATGTAAGCCTCTTAATTTGCCCAGAGAAAGGGACTGAAACCTACTTGGGCATTGGGTTACCAGTTTCCCTCATTTCCTGACATTTATTTATTTTTTTTTTAAAGAGGGTCTCACTCAGGCTAGACTGCAGTGGTGTGGTAATAGCTTACCACAGCCTCAAACACCAGAGCTCAAGCAATTCTTCCCACCTTGGCCTCCCAAATAGCTGAGACTACAGGTACATGACACCATAACTCACTGATTTTTTATGCAGATGGGGTCTCATTATGTTGTCCAACTTGGTCTTAAACCCCTAGCCTCAAGAGATTCTCCTACCTTGGCCTCTCAAAGTGGCATGAGCCACTGCACCTAGAGGAGTAGGAGAAATGAAAGTATTACAAACTAAATGAATGCAGTAATGAAGACTGGAATCTAAATAATTTGTAATCACAAGATGTGAAGAGATTTCAAACTATTTTATTTTATTTTTGAGATAGAGTCTCACTTTGTCACCCTCGGCAGAGTGCGGTGGCATCACAGCTCACAGCAACCTCAAACTCTTGGCTCAAGAGATTCTCTTGCCTCAGCCTTCCCAGGAGCTGGGACTATAGGCGCCCACCACAACATCCGGCTACTTGTAGAGATAAGGTCTCTCTCTGGCTCAGGCTGGTCTTGATCTCATGAGCTCAGGCAATCCACCCACCTCGGCCTCCCAGAGTGCTAGGATTATAGGCATGAGCCACCATGCCCAGCCCAAACTATTATAGACAGTGAAAAATAGAAAAAATAGAAATGTTCAAAAATAGGAGGCTAGGTAAATAAGTTATAGTGCAAACGTAAAATAAGCATTCTGTACAGTTTTCAGATTGTGTATCTGGGCAGGAAGTACCTCTAAGCTCACAAACCCCTCTCCAAGGACTGGCAGAGATAATGCAGGGAAAGCTCCTGGCTCCCAGCTCTAGACTCTGCCTCAATCAGGGCAGCTCTGCTTTAGGAAGCTGTGTGCTTCCAAATGAGCACAGGTTCTTAGGCTATCGTATTTTATACAACAGGAAAGCATTTTCAAAATACATAAGTAAGTATAAAATTGGGTTGTAAAATAAACACTTCAGTAGGGATCCTATGGCGTAAAAAATTTATATAATGAGAAAAAAATGTATAGTAAGCAGAAAAAAGGTAAGGAGGCTATATCCTTTAACAGTGGATTCTAACATTACTAGTGATTTTTATTTTAGTCCCCCCCCATATTTTTCAAGTTTTTTACAATGAAGTGGTATTTTTGTATTTGTACTAATTAAAAAGAATGACACAGAAACACAAGAGGGCGATATAATCAACCAGCAGCCTAGTTCTCATTCAACTTATTCTTTATGAATACAAGACATAAATCAGATGGCATATATAAAAGTAAAATAATTATTATAGTACTAAATTTGAAGGAAAAAAGTTGCACCTTCTCTCTAACACTGGAGAACTCAAAATCTCTGTCCAGAATGATAGTCCTTCCTAGTGGCTCTCAGAGTGGGGTCCTCAGATCAGTGGGTCAACATTATCTGGAAACTTGTTGGCAACAAAGTCCCAAACCTAATTAATCAGAAGCTCTGAGAGTAGGGCCCAACAACCTAAGTTTTTTTTTTTTTTTTTTTTGAGACAGAGCCTCAAGCTGTCACCCTTGGCAGAGTGCCGTGGCATCACAGCTCACAGCAATCTCCAATTCCTGGGCTCACACGAGTCTCTTGCCTCCGCCTCCCAAGTTGCTGGGACTACAGGCGCCCACCACAACGCCCAGCTATTTTTTGGTTGCAGCTGTCATTGTTGGTTGGTGGGCCCGGGCTGGATTTGAACCCGCCAGCTCAGGTGTACATGGCTGGCGCCTTAGCCCGTTGAGCCACAGGCGCCGAGCCCCAACAACCTAAGTTTTAACAAGCTCTTGAAGTATAATGAATGCAAGGTCAAACGTGACAGCCACTGCTGTCCACGTAGAAGAAAAAACAAAGTTCTTTCAGAGAAGGAAAGACTGTAAGCCAGGGAGAGAAAATGACCTGTGTAAAGTTTAAGGAATAATTACCAGGAAGAAAATAGAGAGGTAAAGAATCTGGGAAAGACTAGAGGAAAAGTACAAACCAAATTATACCATGTGCTAAAGGAATCAGGAACTAACAAGACTGAGTTTAAGCATAAAGCATATTTTGGTGGAAATGTTAGAGAAAAATGGGTAGGTAGGAGTTATCAGAGAATATGATAATTCTTTAACTAAATGCAATTATATTTTGTCTAACTCAATTTAAGCAAATGGTGGGTTAGATTTAACATCATTTCCTACATCGAGTGGAAATGAAAGCACTATTCCCTTTGCATTGTGGGCAACATCTGATTTCATCTGAAGATAATTACACAGAAAGAGGGAGCAGCTAAGATTTGTTAAGACCAAGTACATGAGAAAGTAAAAGGGGAGAACTTGTATAGCTAGGCCTTGGTTTGAGAAAGCATCCCTACCCTAAGGATTTCTATACTGGAACTACAAAAATTGCCTGTGGAAGAGGATGGGGGTGTGGAGGCGCATCTAGAAAATGCCTTCGAAAAAATGAGTACTTCTGAAAACGTATCATAAGCAGTTTGTGCCCAAAGGGGACTGCTGTATTTCACTCTAGAGCAATGGTTCTCAACCTTGCTAAAGCCACGAACCTTTACTACAGTTCCTTATGTTGTGGTGATCCCCAACCAGAAAATTATTTTCGTTGCTACTTCATAACTGTAATTTTGCTACTGTTATGAATTGTAATGTAAATATCTGATATGCAGGATGTATTTAGGCAACCGCCGTGAAAGGGTCCTTCAACCCCCAAGGGGTTGTGACCCCAGGTTGAGAACGTCTGCTCTAGAGCTTCTTTTCTTTTGGGTCACTGAGAAATTCCAGCAGAAGTGATATGCTGGAATTGACTGTGTGGAAGTACAGACAGTTCTAGTTCGTACATAGGGAAGTGGGGAAAAGTGATGAGAAGTAGAAAACTGGTACCCAATCACTAAAAGTAGCTTGAAAATTAAGGTTTCCTTAGTTCAATCTCTCCTTTATCTATTACTCTGGGTCCCTATCAGGAGCTGTTAACTATAATGATAATGTTAGTTCATGATCAACTTCCAGACCTTTAATTTCATTTCCATGCATGTCATCTACAATTTGCTATGTTTAGACTAGAACAAAACCATATTGTAAGCAACATCAAATCCCATTTTCCTTGACTCTACTAAGCATCTTTAGCATACATTGTGCTTTGTAACATCTGACTTTTAATTCAGGACGACCTTCTCAACACAATTTAAAAATCTAATAAAATAAACATACAAGCACACATACAGGGCTTACACGTGCTAATAATGCACTACTGTTTGGGGGTAACATAATAAAACAGCCATCTGCTGCTCTCTTGGCTTGGGCTGCCCTGTCCTGTCAGTGCGGTCTCCAAATTTTAAAACTATTTTGACTTGATCCTCATTGAAATTTTCAAAATTCAAAGACTCCATTTAAATGGTGACTATGACATTCAGTTACTTGAAATATTTCAAAGCCCTGTAGAAAAGGAATCTTCTTAGGTATTTCCTGTGCAATTGCTGCCAGGAAACCAAATAAAAGTTTTCCCTACTTGTGCGAAACCAAAAGCAGGATGTTTTAAAAGTCTGGCCCTATAGTCATGTCTACTTTCCCTGTAATATTAAGTAGTGCTTCAGAGTAAACTACTAAAATACATTGTATAAGCAATCTTTTAAACAGAAAGTGACAATCAGTCTTACGGCAGAGTAGGCACTTGATAAATGCTGGTTGAGCAAGAACACACTTTATTTTATTTTATTTTTTGTATTTGGGTGGTTATTTATTTTATTTATTTTTGTAGAGACAGAGTCTCACTTTATCACCCTTGGTAGAGTGCCGTGGCGTCACATTGTTCATAGCAACCTCCAACTCCCAGGCTTAGGCGATTCTCTTGCCTCAGCCTCCCGAGTAGCTGGGACTACGGGCGCCCGCCACAACGCCCGGCTATTTTTCTCTTTTGCAGTTTGGCTGAGGCTGGGTTTGAACCCGCCACCTTCAGCATATGGGGCCGGCGTCCTACTCGCTGAGCCACAGGTGCCGCCCCAAGAACACACTTTAGAAAGCAAGTTTCTTTCTTTCTTAATACTAATAGACTTTCACCTCGTTCCCTATCCAATGTATCAACCACTGTTGCTTACTGTTGCTTAATGTTGTTTAATGTTTCAAGGAAAATAGCCTCTGTTAGCATAAAAGAATAGTTTCCTAAGTATCTATTAATTTTTTATAGCTCAGATCAAGAGTCTCTCTTCTGCAAAGCCTTCCTTAATACCCCCACTTTCTAGATAATAAATGCATGAATCTGCTGCTGGCAACCTAGCTCCACTACTGTGGAGCAGAGATTTGAACTTAGTCATATCTCATTTCAAAGGTGAGCTATTTCTGCCAATTCTCTGAACTTTCCATTTGCTTAACCCAGCTGGGACAATTAGGTCAATAAAAAGCTCCACTCTTTTTTTTTTTAATTTTTTTTTTTATTGTTGGAGATTCATTGAGGGTACAAGAAACCAGATTACACTGATTGCATTTGTTAGGTAAAGTTCCTCTTATAATCGTGTTTTGCCCCCCAAAAGCTCCATTCATTTTTAATGGAAGATGTAGTAAGATACTAGGTCATAGTTGAATCAGTGGACTATTTCTTCATGTTTAAACGTGAGGTTACCAAAGGCACCACAGGGTATAATCTAAAACAAAAAGAAGAGGCAAAAAGGCAACTAACCTAAAAAAAAGTATGTGGGGGGTGTTGGGAGAATTACACACTGAAGTATAAATTAGAAATAAATCTAGAAGGGAAGAAGTACTATGAAATGAAACTTACAATGAACAATCACAACAAATGAAAAGGATAATCTCTGATCTAGTAAAACATATAAAAGCAGTTCAATGGGAAGTTAATGTTTCTTGTGTAAGAAAGTTTGTGCTCATATAAGTCAAGACACACCAAATTTATTATAGGCTGTCTCTGAGCACTTAAGATAGAAATGTGCACTAACTCCAATGGTAGTACACGCAATGCTTCTCAGTCCAGATGCGCATCAAAGAACAAGGCACAAGATTAGTATTTCTGTCTTTGATGCTCTTGTTCCCAGGCAAGGAGGCAGAGGCACTGGGTACACCACGGCCACTACATACAGTTGTGTAGGGTGTGTGAGGCTCAACACACCCAGCCCTGCCCTCACCAACGCTGCATTTGCTTTTTATAATGCACCTCCTGGTCTAGTCCTGGGGAAAGAGCTCTCGAGGCTTCTGGGACAAAGGTCCTGCAGACAGAAGCTGTTAATTATCTCCAAATGTTGTTTGGTCCTTGTTACGTCAGTGCCAGTGTTTTATTTGGTCTTCTTTAATTCAATACAACTTTGTATTTTAATTTTTATTTATTTATTTATTGTTTATTTTCTCTATACATATACATGTGTTTATTTAGTTTCCACTTTTTGCCTTCACAAAATTAAAAAGGCTTAAAATTTGGTAACAATAATAATGTTTAAGATAAGGACTAGAAACAAAAACCTCGTAAAGAACGAACAAAGATAAATACATTCAGAAAAGAAATCAGATGATTGCTGCAATGAAATATTGAGCAATAATAATAATAATAATGCAAAA
>CAUYON010163191.1:0-12498 GCA_963573935.1 Arctocebus calabarensis | reverse complement strand
GCTGTCTCCCTGTGTCCCCAAAGGGAAGTTTCTGGGCAGATCCCACCTGGCAGAGATGCCTGAAGTCCTCTCTCCCCAGTCTCACTGTGCCCAGCCGCAAGGAAGCTGTTACTCGTCCGCCATCTTGCTCCGCCCTCCTGTTTTTTTTTTTTTTAAGTTTGAAATAGCTCCATCAACAGCCTTTAAAAAACAAAAGAACTCAGATTTTTAACTTTCAGAAAGGAGTTTTAAAGCAAGCTTGCAGGCTGACACTTCTGAGCCCTCGGTTAGTAGCAATTTCATTCTTCCAGGGCCCCACATTTCGATGTCAGTCCTGACTCCTGTCTCTCTGGTAGACACACACCGCCCAGCAGCTCCACCTGCACCAAATGTGCAGAGCTGGACACCTGTCCCCACCTTCTCGGCCACCTCCCTGCTCGCCCAGGTAGTGTGTTAATGTGAGAGACCCTCCTCTGTCTCCTTGCTTCAGTGGGGGCTTTTACAGTCTCGTTCCCACCCAGCAGCCAGAGGACCCCATTCCTCCTTGGTGGCTCTCCTGCCACTCCCTGCCTGAGGTAAAGCCCTTCCCTACCTCTCCCCCACCACGGATCATCCACGCACTCCCTTCTTCACCCCACTCTGGCCTCTTTCCTGTTATCCAGCACCCTCTGCACGTCCCCGGTGCTGGAACTCTGTTCCCGGTCTTTTCATACCCAGTCCCGTACTTTCCTTATTTTCCTTAGGTTACCACATCCTCCTACCCTAGACTGTGATTGCTTCTCTTTATTGAAGAAAACTCATTTAGATCACCTGGAAGTTAAATCAGGATGAAGAGGGTCCCCAAATTTAGTTAGGCACAGGAAGGGTGTATTCAGGTTCTGAGCGGACGCTATTATGGGAGGACGTACAAAGAAAACTAGTACTTTGAGCTGGGAATACCTCGTTCTCAGTAACAGCAGAGGGAGTTTCCTGGCTACAGGGAACAATTCAGATGCATCAAGAAAAGTCACAAGTTAAGAATCAAGTTATACTGGAGGGAACACCTCTTTTCTAGACCTTCAAAATACATCCTAGGGTCCAGCCATTAACAGCAGAGTTAGAACCAGGAAAATTACAGAAAACGTTCAAGGTTATTACCCCAGCCGAGCAAATAGATGTATCTTTTCAAGGGCGGAAAGGAGAGCTGCATGTCCAGCCTGAAACTGGGGAAATTAGATCTCAGAAAGAGATGGGGTAGACATGAGAAACAGTTTATAGTTGAGAGGATGACTGCTAAGGAAACAGATTTCAGAGCCAAAAAATCAAAACTGCTTGCAATCTTACTGGGAACAAATCATTACTATTTTTTCCCAAGATTTCCTATGTTTAATCATATAATAACAACATTAAGAGTATTAAAAATAAAGTTACACAGGCTACATTTTTCTGCTTTGTGTGATCAGATCTGCAAATGTATCTCTTAAAAGTATTGTATACATTTTAATGCCACCAACATTTCTTTCTCTTCATATTCTCCCCTCAAAGTTCTTTTTTTTATAGGACCTCAAACATCTCCTAAAATTTTATATCTCTAACCAGAGTTATAAAGTGAGTTTGACCAATGTGACATCTGTGAGTTTTGTTTTTTAACAATAATTCATACTTTGTTTCTGTTAGTATCTTTCAATTATTTGTCCTAATTAGGCCCCCTGCCTTTATTGGCTCGTTCTGCTGCAGAGTATATGATACTATGTTTAAGTTTCTACATCTTTCTTTGAATTTCATATGGCTTACAAATCATTATTTAAGAAAACATTGTGGCTGCAACATACCGGGCTAAATTTTTAGGTTCTGCATCTCTGTGTTTTTAATAGCAAAGTTCAGCCCTTAGAAAGACCCATAAAGAATTCCCTTCCAAATGTAGCCAGCTTGGACGACATTGATAAATGTTCCTGTTGCCAGGCTCAGGGGTCCATCTGCCCGTCACCCGAGCCAATCAGCAGAAAAGCAGGGGAGAGCGCAACAGCTTCACTTTTATTTACAGAACAGCCAGCGATTCCAGAGAGCAGTGGGGATATCTCTCCAAAGTACTGCTCTGCCTCCTGTTTCCCTGTGTCCCTTTTATTCTCCCAGTAAAAGTAAACCTTATGAATGTTATTACTCATCACGGTACAGGTCAGACTCCTTCTCATGGGTTACAAGTTTACACAATGCCTTCCTATCTTCAAAGCATTTTTACCCTAGACTAAATTTATAGCTAATCAGCACTTCACTGGGGGCACAGAGTGCCCAGTTCCTTGACGGATACCATGGAGTCCAGTCTCCCAAGTTATCTACGATGGAAGGCTTGGAAGGGAATGAACAGTCTTTTTTTTTTTTTTGAGATAGAGTCTCACTATGTTGCTCTCCGTAGAGTGCTATGGCGTCACAGCTCACAGCAACCCCTAACTCTTGGGCTTAAGCGATACTCTTGCCTCAGCCTCTTAAGTAGCTGGGACTACAGGTGCCCCCTACAACGCCCGGCTATTTTTTTTCTTGCAGTTGTCATTGTTGTTTAGCAGGCCCGGGCTGGGTTCGAACCCACCAGCCTCAGTGCATGTGGTTGGCGCCATAACCACTGTGCTATGGGCCCGAGCCTGTGAATGAACGACCTTCAGGGGTTGCACGTGGGCTCTTCCGGCTTTGTGAGGGCCTGACCAGCAGTGCCCTGCAGGAAATGGCTGTTCAGGTAAACAGTGGCTGCTGAGATTCCTTTCATAACTTATCATCACTTATCTAGACCATTTACAGCATGCTTAGACTTTCTGCTTTGTCCTATACTTCCTCTTATATACCAGACGTTTTAGTCTAAGGCAAACATTTACCACGTAAGAGTCTTTCTAGTACAAAATTATCCTCTTACCAAAAAGTACATCCTACCCTCCTTATATACTTGCATGGCAAATTGTCTTTCTCATTCTAGTAATTTAATCATATGCATTAACTACAGTGTTGATTGTTAGCGATCCTAATTTTCGGTGAAAACCTAGAAAGAAAGCAATTTTTAACCATGAATCATGTGCCAACAATCCATGAATAAATATTTCATAATTTCCAGAAACAGAGGCTGGCTCTCTAACAGAGTAGCTCTTTAATATGGAACAGGACATTTTTACAAACAGACTCAAATAACTTTTGTTTCTCTGAAACAAGAAGGTGAAAATATATGAACTTATATTCAGCAGTGAATGTCCTGGCATTATCTGGAAATGATCTGATACTCCATTTAGATCATTAAATTTCGCCCATCATTTAATTTAGCTGAGCAAAATGCTAAGGGTGTAGTCACTAAAGAGATTTAAGAAACCTTCTCAAGTACACATACTATAAAACAACCATTATCAACCATTCATTTACAAACTTTTATCCCATCCACATCTACCCAATTCAGTCATTCTTAACCATTAGGGCTGTGAATTTTTAAGATACACCGGTCAAACATAGTCATCATTCCAAGCTAAATTTGCTATCAACCAAATGTACAACCAATTATACATTACTGCATCCTGGGCAAGTATCATACAAGTAAGAGCCTAAAAGCTAAATGCATCCATATTTTGCTGATAACTCAGAATACACAGCCATTCCATTCCACAAACCAACAATATTAACTAGTCCCCAGTAAGTCCTGTGACTTTGAATAGCATTTGGACTTATTTCCATAATTTATGAGTACTTTATTTAAAAGTCAATTTGGTACCATGGACAATATACAAACAAACATGTGTCCATAAATGGAACAGGCTAAAATTTATCTGTCCCACAGAGCTGAAGCCCTTACCAAATTTTGAAGAAAACAGGGTAGCAAATTTACATTTTAAGCAGAAAGAATTCAAGCTTTTTCAATGAAGGAGTTTGGCTGTAACAGTGTTTTTTTCAGTTTCACAGGTGCTAATCTCCCTTTTTATTCATCGGGGCACTCATTAATTCGGAATTATTTGCTCTAAGGGAAGCAATGGTAGCCTCTTGATTCCATTTAGAACTTTCAAAGTGCCAATTGAAAAAAAGGCTTCCCATTGTCTCTGGGAGATATCTTCTTTGTTCTAACAGGTGCATAGGCAAGTTTGGAATTTGAAAGGAACCCCATTTTGCCAACAAAGTTTAAGATTATCCTGGGTAATTTTTGTCCAGAGACCTAGCCAATTATAACTCCTTGGACCATACTTTGTTCCTAATGGCAGCTGAACTGTGGCAGGGTGACTGATAAGCAGGGAAAAATTAAAATCATGGGCCACCCATTATACGGATCTGATGAAGGCATTCCTTCCGGTGTCCTTAGGGTGAGTTTCTCTACAAAACTTCATGGACTGGTCAAGTGCAACAGGGAAGGCTAAACCCAGGGCCAACAGGAAATGTCCTCTCTAGGGTCAGTAGGGAAAGAACTGTCTGGGAGGGATCCCCACCTCTAAACTCAGGGTTGAAAGGAAAATAATTCCCTTTGAGATCTGGATGGAGGGAAGCTATGGGGAAGGAAAAAAGTTTCTTTTTTTTTTTTTGTAAGACAGAATTTATTCACAGAAAAGAAAGAAAAGAATACAGAAAACATTAAGGCACCTGTTAGAGGGAGAAAATTCTAGTGGGGAGAGAGAAGCTCTCCCTGTTTCTCTCCCAGTCTTTCCCCATCTCCTCCTTTAGGCCTTTAGTCTCAGAGTATATATAGGTGTATGGGTTCCTTGGCCAGGAAACAAATGAATACAATCCCTTCCACCAGGGGCAAGGTGAATGAATGTATCAATGAATGGATACAGTCAAAAGGGAAAAATTTTAAATAACAGGCTATTTGATTACCCACCACATCCTTATTGATTTGCCTTTTATAGAGTAATTCTTCAGTGAACATCTGTTTCAATACACACATACACTTCAACCCATTCAGAACCACCTGAAACACTTGTAAAATTTTATGTATCATAAAACAGGGAATTTTTGTATTTTATTTTTATTTATTTATTTATTTTTGAGACAGAGCCTCAAGCTGTTACCCTGGATAGAGTGCTGTGGTATCATAGCTCACAGCAACCTTCAATTCCTGGGCCCAAGTGAGTCTCCTGCCTCTGCCTCCCAAGTAGCTGGGACCATAGGTGCCCGCCACATACCCCGCCATTTTTGGTTGCAGCCGTCATTGTTGTTTGGCGGCCCAGGCTGGATTCGAACCCGCCAGCTCAGGTGTATGTGGCTGGCACCTTAGCCCGTTGAATCACAGGCGCCAAGCTGGAATTTTTGTATTTTAAAAAAATTCACAAAAAGTTGCATTTTGGAAATTTCTGGGAAATTAATGAGAAATATTAGTTTAAAAGTTTTATTAGTTACAAAAAGAATGGTTTTTTTGATAGGTGGTTTTGAGTTTTTTATTCCTTACCTAAGTATTATATTGAGTTGTGTCGATACGTGATATAAATGATTCTGGGGAACTCTGAAATATGGAGTTTGTAAAATATTTTAGTAGTGTTCTGGAAAGGGCCTTTGAATGAGAAATTTAAAAGATAGTGAAGAGTTGTCCAAGTACTATATATATTTTCTGATTGTGAATTGCGAGCACTTTTTTTTTTGGTCTGGCTTGTATTTTTCTTGTTCAATCTTAACTACACTTCAATTAATTTTGTTTAAATAAATTTTGGTTATAGCTATTTTTACGTTATTAGGAATAATTTTAAATGTATATTAAAGACTTTTTTTGCTTAATATAGAATGCATGTAGGTCACTATGAAAGTTTCTATACAGACTGTTTCATAGTCCCTTATTTCACTTCCAAGAAAAAAAGCTGACAGCATTCTTTCTGATTCACCCATGCACATTTCAGCTTGCTCGGTTTATTGATGTTGCTATGAGGGCTTCATTTGTTCTGTCTGGGTAGATTTATCTTTCTTGATTTTTGTGTATCTTAAAAATTTTGTAATAATCCATACCAATGTAGAAAGGCTTACCATGTTCAGATATTAAAGGCAAAATGGCATTTGTTCTAGGCTATGCTAATAATGTTATTTTCATAATTTATATTGTTTGTAAGGAATTGTCTGTATATGCATAAACATAATTATGAGTTTGTTAGTACATGGATCTCTTGTTTGGCCTGGATTTATTTGCCAGTAACACACACACATGCAAAACCGAGTCTTGGGATGTAAAACATTTTTTTTTTTTAAACTGTTCATTCTTTGGGTTTCAAGAACATTTTGTTGGTCCTCTTCTAGCACTAATGACTGTCTTTTTCTACTACATTGTTTCTGGAAGGGCAGGGGAAATTTTTTCTTTATATTCTAAGTGACTTACCCATGGTAGTCACTCAGGTTTTTCTTTTCTTTTTTTTTTTTGAGACGGAGCCTCAAGCTGTCACCCTGGATAGAGTGCCATGGCATCACAGCTCATGGCAACCTCCAATTCCTGGGCTCAAGCGAGTTTTCTGCCTCTGCCTCTCAAGTAGCTGGGACTACAGGCGCCCGCCACAATGCCTGGCCATTTTTTGGTTGCAGCCACCATTGTTGTTTGGTGGGCCCAGGCTGGATTCGAACCCGCCAGCTCAGTTGTACGTGGCTGGTGCCTTAGCCCGTTGAGCCACAGGCGCCAAGCCTCAGGTTTTTATTTTCTTCTTGTCTGGCCCAGAACTAATATGACTTTTAGAATCAACTGTAACATAAACACTGACATTTGCTAATATTTAAAAAGTATACATTACTTTATTCTTAGGGTGATGTACTAATCAGATAAAGCCTTACATGCTGTATTGATTGTTTCATAGTAATTCTATGACTTAAAATCATGTATTTTCTAGATTATAGGCTCTGATGAAGGAAGGGTGGGTACACACTTGGCTTTTTAAACAAAGCTTCATTAATTGAATCTGTAAACTAAATTTGCAGAAATCACTGATTATTCATTTCATTCAACTGTGTCAAGGAAAGTTTGTTGCAGAATGAAAGGCACATACAACATTTAAGAAGAATTGATTTTTTTTTTTTTTTTTTGGTAGAGACAAGAGTCTCACTTTATCCTTGGTAGAATGCTGTGGTATCATAGCTCAAAGCAATCTCCAACTCCTGGGTTTAGGTGATTCTCTTGCCTCAGTCTCCTGAGTAGCTGGGACTACAGGTGCCTACCACAACACCCAGCTATTTTTTTTGTTGCAGTTTTGGTTGGGGCTGGGTTCGAACCTGCCACCCTCAGTGTATAGGGCCAGCGCCTTACTCACTGAGCCATTGGTGCTGCCCACTCACTGAGCCACAGGCACTGCCCAGGATTTATTAAATTATGATTGTGTTGAAGCTCAAAAATTTCCTGTAGAGGAAATAAACGTTTTATAAAATTATCTATAAAATATTACTGTTCAAATATTTTGCAGAAATTGTGATGGGCTTGAATTGTCCTCTTCTGTTTTGCTAACATTACTTAAGCTCTAACACTGAAAAATACAATACCTAGACTGTAAAGTCTAACACTTTTTTTTTTTTGCTGCCTTGACATACAATGTATTCTGCTTATTTCTAAAGTCAAGAAGAAGAAAGTGAAGATGAAGAAGATACCCAAAGTTCTAAATCTGAAGAACATCATCTGTACTCTAATCCAATCAAAGAAGAAATGACTGAGTCCAAGTTCTCTAAGTACTCTGAAATGAGTGAGGAAAAACGAGCCAAACTTCGTGAAATCGAGGTTAGTATTGTGATGAAATTTATACTACACTTCACTGGCCTTTCACTTTCTCCACCAAACAAGCTCCCTCTTGGCCTCGTACCTTGGTGCACATGCTATTCTGTTTTGAAATCTTCATACCTGGTGACTTTTTCAGGCCTTTTAGTTCAAGCATCCCTTCTCTCACAGTAGCCTTTTCTTACCATTCTGGACCTGTTTGCTTCTCTCTGATTTTGTGATTTTATATGTATTGTGATGTGTGTGTATCTATGTATGTTTTGTTTGCTTGCTTGCTTGTTTAATGTACCCTGTAGACTGCAGTTTCCATGAAGAGTGAGGACCATGTCTGATTTCTGTTCATTGTACTGTTAGTACCTAGTACATAGGAGATCCTCTGAAGAAATAGATTCTAATGAACATAATGTATATAAAAATGTATATGTAATACAGGACATCTATTAAATGTAATCCTAGTTACTTATATACTGTGTACACTGGAATGTATTAGTATATAACTAAGAAACTAAAGTATTTTCTATTGTAATCCTAACATTTTAGGAGTCTGAGGTGGGGGGCTCACTTGAGGCCAGAAGTTTGAGACCAGCCTAGGCAACATAGCGAAACTGTGCCTCTCCACAAAATAAAATTAAATAATTAGCAGGATGTGGTGGAGTGTGCCTATAGTACCAGTGACTTGGGAGTCTGAGGCAGGAGTATCTCTTGAGCCCAGGAGTTCAAGGCTGCAGTGAGCTATGATTACATCATTCTTCTCTAGCCTGGATGACAGGGCAAGACCCATCTCCTAACAAAAATTCTGGCATGTTCAAGTTATATTTACATTTTATTATAGTAGGCCCATTTAATTTATTTTTTTCCTCTTTATTTGCTTTTAGAGACAAAAGTCTCACTTTTATCTCACTTTATAGTCCTCAGTAGAGTCCTATGGCATCACAGCTCACAGCAACTTCCAACTTCTGGACTTAGGCAATTCTCTTGCCTCAGCCTCCTGAGTAGCTGGGACTACAGGTACTTGCCACAACACCGGGCTATTTTTTGTTGCAGTTTGGCCGGGGCTGGGTTCAAACCTTCCATACTTCACCCACACTGCCCAGTAGGCCCATTTTAAATGTACTTTTAGTGATAGGAAGGAGAGTAGACACTGGGTAGGTCTTAACATTAAAAGGGAGGGATCATGTATGGGAGAGCCCAGACTGTCACAGGTGGACTTTTCCCTCTTTTTTTTCATACCCCCCCCCCTTTTTTAAAATGCCTTATGTTTTATCTATGGCTATTCAGACATATCAGAGAGAGAAAGGTTTATAAGGCCCCAAGATGATGAAACAATCCCAGTAAATGCTAGTGATGGTGTAGCTGTAGCAATCTAGAACCTCAAAAGAACGCATGAAAATGAGTTTTAATACTCTGTCCATTCATTTAAGAGTAATTCTTGGCTCGGCACTCATAGCTCAGCAGTTAGGACGCCATCCACATATACTGGGGTTGGCTGGCACCAAAAACACCCCAAAAAATAATTGGGTGTTTTGGTGGGCACCTGTAGTCCTAGGTACTTGAGAGGCTGAGGCAAGAGAATTGCTTAAGACAAGGAGTTTGATGCCATAAGCTGTGATGCTACAGCACGCTACTGAGGGTGGCATAGTAAGGCTGTCTCAAAGAAAAAAAAAAAGAGTACTTCTGAATGCCTACAGTGTGTCAGTACTGTTCTCTTACTAATTTATGATACCTATCTCATTAGTCATTTGCTTTCTACTTCTCCACATAGTCACTGTTGAGCTGGTACAAGCTATTGCCTACCTCTTGCTCAGATATCACCAAAGTAAAAAGGAAATGGAGTATTTTATGTTGACTCTGTGCAGAATCAGCATGATTCTAGTTATAAGAGAAGATAAGGGATTTTTAGGTTTATTAAGTTGGCTAATTTTTCCTGACATGTATTTAAACACATTTTTAGTAAGAGTAAGGGGAATAATAAATGTGTCAGTGAACATACTCACCTGTGGACCTTTTTCATTCCTTCCACATACGGAGAAGCTCTATTTTATTGACCTAATGGAACTTTTGGTATAGAAACAAAGACTGAGTTCATAAAAATGTATTATCTTGGTAATCAAAGCTGCCCCCTCAGAAATGCCAAAACAGACTGTTTAGTCCTTTTAAAATGTAGAGAACAGTACTGACACACAGTAGTCCTTTTGATCTTTTTCCTTAACTTAAACCATATAATTTAGTTTTCTTTTTTTTTTTAACTTGGGTGGTTTTCATGAACATTGTCATTTCCACACTGTGTGCTTATACATGGTGTGTTCCTATATGCATGTGTTTCCATACCTTGTGCTCTTTTATAATCTGGCCTCTCCCTACTTTGTTACATCTTCAGTGATCGTTTCTGCTGCTTTCATAGTGACTGCCACTGATGATTTATTTGTCCTTCTGGGATTTGGACTGTGAAGTAAATCTTAGTTTTAAAATATAGATCTTGGCTTTGCCTTGAAATAAAAAGATTTAGTCACATGGAAAACTTCTAAGCTAGTGGCAAAATTGGACTAGAACTCAGGGCTCATGAGCTTCATCCCTGTGCTTATTTTGTCTTTCTTCTCTGCCCCTAAATTTTAGTATCAGTTTCTAGATTTAAAATCCTTTGAAAACTAATCCTTTTATTGGAGAATCATTTAATAGAAAATAAAGTTCTAAATTATTTTATTATATACTATAAATACTATAATTCTACTTTTTAAAAGTTATTCCCATTCCTAATAAAGATGACTGTAGGTGAACATTTTAGCATGAGATTAATAAAAAGCAAATGATTTGTATCAGAAAATATTAATACTCTCTTGTAAAAACATAAAAAACCCTGTTGATAACCATATGACACTGTAATATTGATCAGAAATACTTAATCTTCAGATACCACTTAGAGCAGCACTTCAGCTGGAGTTATCTTTTCTTATTCTGTTACCCCATTTCTACCAGGAGGAGTTGGAGGAATAGATTAGTGGTGGGTCATTTGTGTTACTGGAGGAGAATGGTCTGCCCTAGTCCCTGAGGAATGCAGGAGTGGTGTGGAAGGTGATACCTGGCCATTGTTCCAAACCAACAAGCCATTACATGGACCACTTCTTTCTGTGTTGAGACCCTTGGTCCTCTTTTTTCTGGGTGTGTTGGACTTGTGCTAGAGCCTGAGTTAGGCCATATCAGCATGAAAAATAAATAGCGATTTTATGATGCTTTTTAAAAAGATTCTCTAAGAATGCCTACTTTCCACTAAGTTACATTCAGGTCTGTTGCTTGACTCTTGGACACTTAACTCTTAAGAGTTTTACTACAAATATACCCTATAGAAGAATCCTTTGGGTCATGGGCGACTTCACATAGTCATGAACTTGGCCATTTATGTACCCCCCCATGCTTTCAATTTTATATCTTATTGAATTTTAAAATGTAATTATAAAACAAGAAAATGCAGACTTTTTATTGCAGCTGCAAAGTACTGGGTTCAAGCGATCTTCCCACTCTAGCCTCCCAGGTAGTTGGAACTATAGGCGTGTGCCACAGTGCCTGCGTAATTTCTTCACTTTTTGTTAGAGATAGGGTCTTGTGGTGTTCCCCAGGCTGGTCTTGAATTCCTGGCCTCAAGTGCTTCCTCTGCTTTGGCCTTCCAAAATGCTAGAATTACATGTGTGAACTATAGCACTCAGTCTTAAGAGTTTGGGAAGAAGGGAAGGAAAGAACCTCCAAGCTCTGATTATAAAAGACCCTAATCATAGAAGTGAAATCAGGTAGAAAAAGGACAAAAATTAGAGAATTTAAAAGAAACAGTAAGTTAAAAATAGTGGAAACACCACTTCCAATGCAGGAAATGTATTTGTACTTGTTTCTGTTCTATTGGAAAGCCTCATATATAGTGAAGGGGGGGAAAAGCTTAAACAAATGAGTTCTTGTTTTTGAAATAGAAATAAAATGCTGTAGTAGCATTTAGTTCCTTTGAAAGACTCACCAGTGTCTGAACAAAGTAGGATAAGATGATAGCATATGCAATAATTTCATTAGGCAGGAATGTTTTGCTGTCTTCAAGTGGAATAAGATTGGGCTGATTTGGGAATGTATCTCAGTGGTACCATATGATCCATGTGCTTCCCACCTCTGCCTCCCAAGATCTCATGCTTTTTAACTTTTTTGTCCTCCCTTAGTATAAGAGACAGGTATGCTCATCTTTGTAAATTTCTTGGATAATTTGAGTTCCTTTAAGTCTTCAGATATTTTTTTTTTTAACCTTATTTTTAAGGTCAAAATAAATCATAAATTTCTATTTTTACCATTTTTGTATGTGTACAATACACATTTTTACTTAAATATTTAGAGTAAAAAGTAAAATTAGTCTCATTTATTCTATTTTTTTTTTCCCCTGTAACTGATTATATCAGTTTTTTGTATATGCTTTCAGATTTTTATTTAGGGCTCATATTTGTGCATGCACTTACATACCACACACATACATACTTTTGTGTGTGTGTGTGTGTGTGTGTGTGTCTGTTCAGTTCGCTACAAATCTTTTGGTACACATGTAGGTGATATACTTTTACAAACAGTGCCGTAGTGAATGTCCTATAGCATTGTGCACTTACAGGCCTTCTAAAAGGTAAATTGTAAAAATGAAATTAGAAGTTTTTCTGGGCTGTTTAGTATTTATTTGTTCTTTTTTTTTTGTGAGACAGAGTCTCAAGCTGTCACCCTGGATAGAGTGCTGTGGCATCACAGCTCACAGCTACCTCCAATTCTTGGGTTCAAGTGAGTCTCCTGCCTCCGCCCCCCGAAGTAGCTGGGACTGCAGGCGCCCACCACAACGCCCGGCCATTTTC
>CAUYON010163187.1:0-11061 GCA_963573935.1 Arctocebus calabarensis | reverse complement strand
ATGAAAGCTATAAATTAGCTTCATATTAGGGCTGAGTACATTGGATACTTTTTCTTCCATTCTTGAGATACTTTGCTAAGAAGAATAAAAGATGATGTTTAGTATATAAAAAGATAAGCCATGGGCTATAAGAAATATTTGCAAACCATATATCTGGAAATGACTTGCATCTGGAATAAATAAACATCTGTCAAAATTCTATTAGAAGAAAGCAAACAACCCAATTAAAAAACAGGTAAGATGTTTGAACAGGCATGTCACCAAAGAAGACATACCAAAAAATAAAACTGAAACTAGGTATGATAATCCATAACAAAATACTAGCAAATAGGAGCAAGCAAATAAGGATGTAAAAAGATGCTTTACTTCAGTAGTCATGAGAAATCACCATTAAATATCACAATACATTTAGTAAAATTGACAAAAATAAAGACTCCCTTTACTAAGTGTTAGTGAGAAGGTGGAGGAACTGGAACTCTCATATATTGCTGGCAGCTATGTAAAATAGTGCAGTCCCTCTAGAAATTAATCTTAAAATGTTCCCCTAACACATATACAATGAGAATCTTGTCAGCAATAAAAAGATAAACACAGCAACATTGATGAATCTCAAAATAATAACACTGAGTTAAAGAAGCCAGAAAAAGTACACATCTTACGAGTGTATACACATAAAATTCTAGAAAATGCAAAGTAATCAATAGTGGCAAAAAGAGGACCAGGAAAAGGGTTAAATTAGAAGAGGCATGAGAAACTTTTCAAGGATGTTAGATATTTTCATTCTCATAATTACTAAAAGTTTCATGGTTGTGTACATAGATACAACTCCTTATATATATGTCAAAACTTATGTAATTGTGCATTTGATTAAGTACAATGTACTGTACATCAATTATGCCTCTACAAACTGTTCAAGACACAAATTATTTCAATAAAGTATGTATCCAAAAATACACAATGGCCAATAGTCACATGGCTAAATGTTCATGTCTTTAGTCACCAGGAAAACAAAAATTAAAATCAACATAAAATACTACTATATGCTCTCTAGAATGCACATTAAAAAGTACACTTTTTGAACATTAGAAAGTATGTCAATTCTGTGTGGTGGCCAGTATTTGGAGCAACCGGAACTCTCATACACTGCTGGTGACAGTGTAACCACTTTGGAGAAGAATTTGGTGAATTCTCTTTTTTTGAGACAGAGTTTCATTTTGTCACCCTCAGTAGAGTGCCATGGCGTGATAGCTCACAGTAATCTCAAACTTCTGGGCTCAAGTGATTCTCCTGTCTCAGCCTCCTGAGTAGCTGGAACTTTGGCTGCCTGCTAAAATGCACAGCTATTTTCAGAGATGGGGATCTCTCTCTTGCTCAGGCTGGTCTCGAACTCCTGGGCTCAAGCAATCTGCCCATCTCAGCCTCCCAAAGTGCTAGGATTATAGGCATGAGCCACTGCACCCAACTGAATTCTTATATTATTAAATAAACTCTAAACACACGACCTATTGTTCACTTATTGCCGTATTTTAAATGCATGTCTATTTGTGATAAATTATTTAAGATTTTATTCACTTGAAAAAATTATTTTTGTTTTACCTTTATTTTAAAGGATATTTTTACTAGAAGGAGAATTCAAGAGTGGCAGTTTTCTTATTTCAGTGTTTTAAACGTGTCACTCCATTGTCTTTTGGGTTCCATAATTTCATTGAAAAATCACTCATCCAATTGTTTTCCTTTTAATTGTAGTATATATTTGCCCCCAATTTAAAAATGGGGGACAAATATACTCTGTTCTACTATGATATGCCTAGGGATGATGTTTTAAAAATTTATCTTAATTGGGATTATTAGAGCTTCTTCTTTTTATTTTTTTGTAGAGACAGAGTCTCACTTTATTGTCCTTGGTAGAGTGCCGTGGTGTCTCACAGCTCACAGCAATCTCCAACTCCTGGGCTTAGGCAATTCTCCTGCCTCAGCCTCCCAAGCAGCTGGGACTACAGGCGCCCGCCACAATGCCCAGCTATTTTTCTGTCTTGCAGCTTGGCCAAGGCCAGGCTTGAACCTGTCACCTTCAGTACATGGGCTGGTGCCCTACTCGATGAGCCACAGGTGCTGTCCATTAATAGAGCTTCTTAATAGCTTTCATCAATTTTAGAAAACTCTCAACCAGTATCTTCTTAAATATTGATATTGCTCATTACTTCTCTCTGATACTTCTTGGACTCCAATTAAAAAGATGTTAGACATTTTCACTACATTCCATATATCTTTTAGGCTCTTTTCTTATTTCCTATCCTTTTTTACTTTTTGTTTCAATCTGAATATTTATTGTCCTGACTTTCTGGTCAGTGATCTCTATTTTTATAGTATAGCAGCTGTTAACTCCATTGATAGAATTCTTAATTCGAGTTATCTAATGTTTTTATTCTCCTAACCTGAGGTTTTTCATCTGTTGCTATGACATGGCCTCAGAGTTTACCTTTCCTTCTGTCTATCCTTACCCATCTTTTTATTTGATGTTATTCTTACAGTTCTTGAGCCTAATGGTCCAAAAAGTGTGAGTTTGACTAGATTCAACAGAGCTACACTGTCCCTAGAAGTTTTCTCTCATTTGTGTTCTCCTAGAAAAGGGACAGTATGTTGCCTGGTTAGACTAATGAGATATTGTTTGCACATCAGACACTACTCTGCCTGCGTTGGAGGGCACCACTGATTCAGTTCCCTGCTGCTTAAAAGCAGGAAGAGTATAATTGATGTCAGTGCCCGCACAATGCATGGTCTTGCCTTTCCACCAACAGCACAACGATTACTCATCTGATGACTTGGGCCAGGTGAATTCTGGTCAAGAGTGTACTGACTATAAGAAGATATTCATAGCTATACTGTACCTCTTTTTGCTTAAACGTCTTCTGCTTGTAATGGGTTTTGGTTGGAAGGTAATGCTTCATCCTCATTCTTTGTGATCTGTAAACCCACACAGCTAATCAACCTTTCATCACAGGGATGCCACTTATATGCCTTCCATTGATGCCACATTTAAATTTATCGAATTAATTCTAAGTCCTTTCAGCTCTACCTCCAAAATGATTGTTACAAAATACATTCTTTTCTCTTTATCATCCCTGCTGTCACCCTAAACCAAGCCTCTGTCTTTCCCACCATCTCCGATAGCCTCCTACAGATATCCCTGCCTCCTACTTTTGTTTCCCTGTCATTCATTCTGCACAAAGCAACCATATATTTTCAAATCAAAGTATATTATGTCTTTGACTTACCTTAAACCTCTAAAGTTTTTCTGTTATTCTCAGAATAAAATCAAGCTCTTCAGCATGGCCTATGAGGCCATACATGGTATGGTCCCTGCCTTCCTTTATTACTGTGGCTTCCTCATTCTTCCTCATGCTAACTAAACTCTAGCCACACTCCCGCTTTCTCTCATGTTGACACAGCAAAGTCATGGCAAACTCATATCCTTCATGTCTCCAGCTTGCCAGACCACCCTATTCAATGGCCACCCAACCTTCACTATCTCATTGTCCTATATTATTTTCTTCACAATTCTTACAGCTAACCCAAGTTCTTTATTTACAACTTTTTCTTTTTATTGTCTATTTTATTCATTACTATTTTGACAGCATCCAAAACAATATCTGACACATAGTAGATGGTCATTATTTGTGGAATATATAAGCGAATGACAATTGAAGAAGCATATTCTCAAGCTCTCACATCAATGATCTTCTAAATACCATTTTCTTTAGAATCATTCCTTGTTTATTTTTTATTTAAAAGGAAATGAAATGAAGTAAAGTTTAAAATCTACACAGTTTGCCCTGTCTATACTCTGTTCTTATAGAACTATTATAAATTTCTTACAAATAATAATAACTTAACATACACTGATCTCTTATTCTTGTTAGACAATGTGGTGGATTATCTCATTTATTTAACACATCAACACTCTGAATGAGATCCTAATGTAATTCATATTTTATAAATGAGATATCTAAGGTTTGGGATGTTTCCATTAATTTCTCAGGGTCAAAAAGCTAACCAAGATTCCATTTCGCAAGCTCAAATGAACTTCAAGAACCAAGGAATCAGTATGATAGGGAAGACTTTGGATGACTGTAACTTGTTTATAAATAAACCTTTTGGTAATCAATTATGGTGGGGGGCAGGGCAGAGGGAAAGAGGCAAGAGAAAAAGAGAGTGAGAGCAAGCACACTTCCTACTACGAAGACCTTGGTAGCAAACTCTGAATTTAGTTTATTTAACATCATTCTCAGAAGAAAGGACAAACCAAAGTCAGGTCATTTTCTATGAATCTCTTTCACTTCTGTTAGAACAACTCTCTAATTAGTAAATTCTCAATGCTTTGAACTCAGGAAAATGAGAAAGACTGGCTTTGTTTGGCCAATTAATCTTGGGGCTTAGCTTGACCAAGAAATAGAACTTCTGGCAACATGGCCAGAAGTTTATATACTGCCAAAAAGTTGAAATAGGAGAGAATAAGAAGAGAGAAAAATAACCAAGAAAAATCATAGGAAGATAAAAGACCTCATAAACCATGACTATCTTTACATAATCTCTAATGTCTTGATGAAAACTAAAGGAAAAAGAAGAGTTTGATGTCAAGATAATTGATTAAAATTGTTATTTTCTATCTGGTTGTTTGGTACCATGAAGATATAATGATGCTGAATCCCTTCACAAAATGTTTTAATAATTGTACTTTTGCTCAATGAGTTTTTCTTAGAATTTTAGTTTTCTATAATAATATTTTAGGGGATAAAATTGGGGTTATTTTTATGCATTTGGAGGATCAACCCTGTTTTTAAAATCCATTAAATACAATCATAATATTAGGAAGCTCTTTTTTTTAATTAGTAACAATTTAGTGGCGGCTTACTGTATGTCTTATATTAGCCAGTGGTGGATATAATGGAGGGTGTTAGAAAGAATATCAGCAAATATTATAAAGCAATTATACTGTGTAAGAAATTTTGCTAACCACTCTGTAAATAAGTTCATTTAATTCCACACCAACCATATAAATTTAGCTAGAAATAGGAGAGCAAAGGAAGAAAGAAAATTAGTTAAGAAAAATCTTAGGAAAAGCTGGGTGAGGTGGCTCACAGCTATAATCCTAGTCCTCTGTGAAGGTCAGGTGGGTGGATTGCTTGAGCTCAGGAGTTCAAGCAAGAGTTAGACACCATCTCTACTAAAAATGAAAAGCTGAGGCAAAAGGATCGCTTGAGCCCAAGAATTTGAGGTTGCTATGAGCTGTGATGACATGGCACTCTACCAAGAGGGACAAAATGAGACTCTGTCTCAAAAAAAAAAAAAAAAAAAAGAAAAAAGAAAGAAAGAAAAGAAAAATCTTAGGAAGATAAAAGACCTTATAGACCATGGTCCTTATAGACCATGAGACTGTCTTTACATAATCTCTAACGTCTTAAGGAAAACGAAAGGAAAAAGGAGGTTTGTTGTCAAGATAATTGACAAGAAAATTTTTATTTGCTATCTGGTTATTTGGTACCGTGAAGATGTAATCTTTTTAGTGTTGACTCAGTTAGATAGATGAACAAACCATATGCCAGCAAGATTATGTAACTTCACCCAAGTTACAAAGCAGTACAGCCAGGTGAGCCCAGGCAGTCTAACTTGAAATCATGCCAGTACACGTGACTTTTCAAGGAGCCTACAGTTTCCTCAGGGAAAAGAAAATTTTACATATGCTTAAAACAGCTAAATTACAATTACAGAAGCTGTGGGATTGATGGTCTAAAAGAGTCTATGGACCCTGAGCTTATATAGGTAACTAGTATTAAATTCAGATAGGACTAAGGGCAAAGTGGCTTCTGACATCACAATCCAAAAGGAGACAAAGCTCCATGAGACTCAGTTGTTAGAGAAGTACATAGGATGGAAACTTATCCTTGAATCTGGGAGACACGCATATGTATGGATGTGTGGATGTATTTAGGAGTGTGTGTGTATATATATATATATATATATACTCACTCAGGTTCTTTGCCCCCTAACACATTCATTTCAGTGCTGAAGAGAGTTATGTGTGTATGTGTGTGTGCATACACACGCACATGTATGTGTTGAGGGAGAGGAACCATATGTATCACGGGGAGATGTACACAGATGCCATCTGTAGAACAGGACTGAGAATTGGAGAATTCCTTATGAGTGGTGTGAGGAGGGATGAGTCAGGCTGAGAACAGCATTTCCTGACTGCCCACTCACAGACGTGCTGCTAGAAGCTCTATTTATTCTCTAGGTTCTACTCTTCAGATTCACACGAAAGGATGATATTGTTAAGGCTGATAATTTACATTTCCTAAAAATTAGAGTGATTAATTATAAAACTGTAATCTCCTGAGGGCAGGGACTCCGTTTTACTCACCGCCGTGTACCAGCTTCTCATATACAGCCTGGCATGAAGTCAAGACCTAATAAATATTTGTTGGGTGAATAATAAATGAATTCAATACTTTGTGTTTATTGGATCAGATCCTGTCAAAGAATTATTGCTCTCCTGGGTCACTGAGAAGCTGACAACTCAGATTATGGATTATTTTTAGACCCACTCAAGGTTCTTTTGACCCCATTAGCAAACCTGTTCCCTTGTATATTATTATGGATGTGTAGAGACATAATTCAGTCAAGTATTTGTTGAACTCTATTATATGAACGCTATCCGAGGAATTGGGGATGGTTTGTTGAACAAGCTAAGTCCTTGTTTCCATAGAGCTTACATTCTTATAGGTTAAGCAGCAAAATAGGTAAATACACAACTGACCGTTAGTGATAAATGCTGTGACAAAGCAGAGAAAGAGAGAATGATGGAGGAATACAATATAATGTAGCCAAAATTATCTTCCCTGGGAAAAGCATTCTCCAGGGCCTCACATCAACTTAATGAGGATTTTATGAGGCCTGCCTCTATTAAATTACACTGAAAACTTCTCAAGGATTTCAATGGCACCTAAATCAGAAAGCTTTTCGGATACTGTTTTCTACTTTATTGTTTCTAAATTTGTTCTGTGAGTGGCATGTGGGATACAAGAAAAATGGCAATAATGATCAAGAAAGTGAACTTCTAAGGCCCGGCCTGGCCCGAAGGCTCACGCCTGCAATCCTAGCACTCTGGGAGGCCAAAACGGGTGGATGGCTTGAGCTCTTTAGTTCGAGACTAGCCTGAGCAAGAATGAGACCCTGTCTCTAATAAAAATGAAAAATTGAAGCAAGAGGATTGCTGAGCCCAAGAGTTTGAGGTTGCTGTGAGCTATGCCATGGCACTCAACTAAGGGCAACAAAGTGCGATTCTGTCTCAAAAAAAAAAAAAAAAAGCAAGTGAACTTCTAGAGGAAACCAAGGGATTGTTAACAGCCAACATGCCTTACTCGCTTGCCATGTGCCAGTAAGCACATTCTGTTATCTTAACTTATGATGAGAAGATTTCCATGCAATAGGACTATTCTTATCCCCACTTCATGGCAAGCAAGGCACAGTGAGATTCAGTAAGTTACTGAAAGTCACTCAGCTATTAGGTGAAAAATCTAGAATTGAGTCCATGTAGTCTGACCATAGGGCCGGACTGTTTCCTTTACAGAATTAGGTAAACTTCCTCCAGCAGCCAAGTTTTTTAAACTACTAAGATAACGCTGCTTCTTTAAAAAGTCTAACGAAGAATAGGGGCTTAAATATTTGAGAGGATTTAAAAAATAATTGTGAAACAAAGCAGCAAACTCTTCCACAAAAGAACACAGTATTACTCACGGAGCTGCCTATGCCTTCAAATTCCTTCTAGCTTCCAGGCCTTTGCACTAGCAGCCCTTCTACTCGGAATACCATACCCTCCATGCTTTGTATGGCTGGCTCTTTCCCATCAGTCAAGCCTCAGCTCAAGTGTTGGGACAGTGCTTCCCTGGCTGCTCTACAATCGCTCTATGGTATTTATCCTATTTTTATTTTTTTCCCAGTCCTTGTCACTATTTGACGTTTCCAGTGGCTGTTTTCCCTGACTAGTATGCAACCACCATGAGGTCAACACAGTTGCTTTATTCTTTGACATGTCTTCCGAGCCTGACCTCTGCCTGGTAGATCACAGAGGCTTCAGAAACATTTGAATGAATTAAGGCTGCCCCTGGAGTGTGTTCGCTCACATCCAGGTGGGCTTCACTTCTGCAAAGGATCATGTATCTACCCATCATTCTGTACAGAATAAGGGGACAAGATGGGATAAGAGAGATCAGCACGTGGGGCCTGAGAAATACTTGCCAACCAGCAGCCGAGTGAGCTATGACTCCTCAGAGGGCTACCAAAGAGCCAAGCTATCAAGCTCACTTGCAGAAGGATCAATGTGGAGGGAATCTCTGCAGTTAAGTATATGCAAGGTCATTATTAACTCGAGTTTAGCTGTATCTTCTTGTTTCATTGCAGTTCCCTCCTAATTTGATCCAATGCTTGCCATGATTTATATTTGAACTATTTCCACCAACCAGAATGTAACGTCTGTGCAAACAAGGGTCCTTCAGTCCTTCATTACACTGTACACTCAGTATGCTCAGTGCCTAGAAGTGCAACACACAGTAGGTGTCCAAATATTTCATAAATGGACAAATGGGCCAGCACTAAAATTCTGTCTGTACACAAAAGCAAGTGGAAAAGCAGAAAGCAACAAACATTTATGGAGTCCCTGCTAAGTTCCAGGCACTGTTCCAGATGCTTTTACATACCTTATTTCATTTGTTTACCCTGGTAAGTTGTAAGCCTTGAGAGCTTAACTTTGAAAAAACTAAAATTTAGGAAGTGGAAGATTTCTTTCTTATTCCTTATAAAATCAGGTCTTGCTGGGCAAATGGTTCTTGAAATGAACACTGGGTACCACCAGGCACCTCAAACATTAATTAATTTGCTGAGGTCTGGGCTATGACCAGATCATGCTGTATCAAAGAAATCATTTTGCCTAGAGCACATCTGAGGATCAATAGAGAATCATAACTAAAGCTTTGGCCACTGCTTCACCTACGCGACCACTTCCATTTATCATCTCAGTTTGAATTTATTTGAATCGGAGCTAAAAATATGATTTCCCAATAGAAGACTAGAAAATACTGCAAATGAAGTGAATTTGGAGGAGGATGTTCCCAGGAAATACAGCAAGCTTAGCCTGGGTCAGTTAGACAAGGAAAAATGCAAGTTGGCACGATGTCATCCTTGAGATTGAAGTAGGAGAAACTGTAGGAGAACCAGGGTAGATAATCTCCCTCCCAAATCCCTAGCCCTGAACTCTAAACAGTCAGGGCTGGCCCCATTGCTTAGAGATGTTTCAGAGGCACAATGTGGGGAAACATGTAATATATACTCTGAGCCCGAGTTACCTTGTTAGACATTCAGAGTGAGGAAGGTAGCATTTAATAAGAGCATTCTTGAAGGCTTAATAACAGATAAGAGTCTTTTCAGCTGATCCTGTATATAAATAGGGCCAATTTCAAAGAAAGATGAGCTTCCCTTCAGAAACTGTAAAATAATAGTGCCGTTACACATTCCTTGCTCAGCCATTTAAAGGTACCTTGAAGCTAGTTCTCTTCAGAGTGCTTAGCAAGACACATCTCTACTGAATGAAAGGAAGCTGACTTACTATGGTGTCTCCTTGAAGGTTGTCTGCCCTCTCTGTAGAGTTGCTACTCAGGTTAGCACATAGTTCTAAGGTTTTCACAGGACTGCTAAGAGCAGTCAAACCACTTTGCATGGACGTGCGCAGGCCAAACACCATGGTGAAGTCCACAGACGGAGTTTCGGTCCCAGCTGTTCACACTAATTAGCTGTGTGGTTTGGGGAAGTTCCCATAATCACTCTGCAAGATGATGAGTGGGATCTAAAAAGGGCTTCAGAGTCTCTTCCAGCTCTGGCTGTCTGGTTCGATAAGAATTGCCAAGGTCCAGTGGGTGCCCTCTCCTATTCACAGGCTGCAGCAAACATTCAGAAAACTGCGTTGTGCACAGGCTGGGGAGGACATTAATGTTGCCCTTTTGTTCTGAGTTCACCTCCAAGGTGCTTCCTTTAGCAGCTCTGCAGCTGTGCACCCTCCTATAGCGGAGACCTAGACAGCAGGCACACCCCACCCCCTTCTCTACATCATCATTGCTCCCTAAAGCCAAGTCTGGAGTTTCCACACCCTGGACTAGACTTGAAGGGAGGAAAGAAACCATGCAAACTTCAGGGGTGTCACTCTTTTTTTTGTTTGTTTGTTCGTTTTGTTTTTTTCACTTTGCCCCTAGGATAATGTTTCTTGCACTTTGGCTTCTCTCCTCAACATGTAGTGGGGGACTTCTTGCAAATGGAAATTCTTGGGCTTCGAGCAGGATCTACCTATTCAGAATTTTAGGGCAGGTGTGAGTCCTCAGAACTGTATTTTAAACAAAGCATTGCAGGTAATTCTTTTTTTTTATATATTATTAAATCATAGCTGTGTACATTAGTGCAATCAAGGGGTACAATGTGCTAGTTTCACATACAATCTGAAATGTTTTCATCCATCTCTTTAACATACCCTTTAGGGCATTTTCTTTGTTATTGTATGAAGACATTGGTATTCTGCATTTCCACACCAATTACCCTCCCTCCACCCATCCTCCCCCCTCCCATGCCCTCCCTTGCCCCTTTCCCCATATTCTTGTGCTATAGTTGGGTTATAGCCTGCATATGAAATCCATAAATTAGCTTCATAGTAGGGCTGAGTACATTGGATACTTTTTCTTCCATTTTTGAGATACTTTGCTAAGAAGAATATATTCCAGCTCCATCCATGTAAACATGAAAGAGGTAAAGTCTCCATCTTTCTTTAAGGCTGCATAGTATTCCATGGTATACATGTACCACAATTTGTTAATCCATTCATGGGTTGATGGGCACTTGGACTTCTTCCATGATTTACTGCAGCCGAATTCATAATTGCTAAGTCAGGTAATTCTTATGTATGGCAACTAACCTTACGTATGGCAGCTAACCTTGGAAAACTATCGCCCTAGAAGAAAGGAC